>KK118770.1:220531-248406 GCA_000611955.2 Stegodyphus mimosarum | reverse complement strand
AAAAAACACTGATCCGTCGAGCTGGAGCACCTTCGCAATATTTTGAATTAGATTTCTTTCTTAATGTTAGGGTAATGTTGTCATCAAATATTAAAGTTCTTATTTGAAGGTGATATAGGCTGAAAACACAAATACTGCAATTAAAAGTTTCTGTGACCATGATCAACCAAATACAGATACCGCAGAACTGGAATGTAAGATGAATAGTGTATAATGTATTTCTTCCCCATTCTTTGCATGCCTTCACCGTGTAGCAGTCAGCACGCTTGACGTGTAACCGACAAGTCCGTGGTTCGATTCTCGGTGAAGGCGTTGCTCATTTTTCATATCTTCTGCTTCCAAATACCTAATTTCTCTATACTAGCGCCCGAAATAAAAAGGTAGTGGATGATGATTCTCCACCACCACGATTTGGCGAACGGGGCCACTAATTCCCAGTTGCCCTTTAAAAGGGGGAGTATATAAGATATTTCTCCTGACTTTGTAGTGTAATAACCAAGAGGTCTGTGGTTGGTTCGATTCCCGGCGAAGGCGTTGCTCATTTTTCATATCTCCTGCCTGCAAATACCTAATGTCTCTACAAGTGTTAAAATCACTTAAAATATATCTGAACTTAAAGATGACTTTTATGGTGTTTTAAAATATGAGAACTGTAAAGAATATGATACCCTTTTCTTGGAAATGGAGGATGACCTTGAAAATGTTGAGGTAAGTTGTGTTTAAAAGGAACTGTATACTAAGCCTAGTAGTAAATTTAAATACAGTACAAAGTTCCAGATCCGGACGTCCAATATCCGAAATGAATTAAAAAAATAAAAGACCTCAAAGCCACAAACTATTTTTTTTTTCATGCAGCACACATGTGCATTTGATATTTCCTTCCATAATAAAACATGTAGAGAATCCCCATTCTTAATTTCACTAGGCACTAAATAAAATACCTCGCTATTGAAGAAATAAATCATTTAAGCATAAATTTGTGAGATTAATAATTTGGCTCTGTAGCTGCTATTTGCTTGGCAAACACCTCAAGCATTCTACACAGAACATCGTTACACCTACTAGTATTTTATACCTCTGACGCCAATCTGGTGAATCATTATTTATAATATTTTGCATTACCGTATGTTTATCAATGGCATGGCAACTTGAGTAATGACTCATGCAGCGATGTCTAAACATTTTTTTATATATTAGTAATTAAATAACAAGAGTATGGCAACCTGTTATGCTGGCATTATGCTTGGCAATGATTACAGATTTAAGTTAAATGCATTAAGAAATGTTGATGAGGAAAAATTTAACAAGAATTTCTTTTCGTATGCTAAAAATAAATTTTGCTTATGAAACTCATGGGCCAAAAGATTACATTTAGTGCTATTTGAGAGAAGAACAACTGCTATGTTATTCACATAAACCCAGAACCGGCATCAGGGCTCGTATAGCCACACCGGGAGGCAGAATTTAGGGAAGACTAAATTTTTGGAATTTGGAGAAGCACCGAGGGGCAAAATTAAGGGATAACAGAATTTTTATAATTTACAGAAAGCAGTGGGATCCAAAGTTTAGGGGCGGCAAAAATTTAGAACTTAGAGGCACTTTGCAGCAGGATTTAGGACAAAGGAGAAGCAACAGGTGGTATTTAGCATCGTCCATCAAATATGTGGGAGTTTATTTATTCAGGACTCAGATTAGCCTTAAGCATGTACAAGAAATTAATGTAAGTATAATAAATAAATAAATTAATACAGCAGAATAATTTAATAAATTTAGTGGAACAACTTGTCTTTCATCGCCAATTTTATGATACATAGCCAATAATGTACAGTGGACGCTATTAAGCTAGGCTAAAAGTACCTTAATTGATTATGAGGAATTTCAGTTAATGTAGCAGACTGCAAACCAAAGGTTAATGGATTTTTGTAAAGAAATGTGTAGAAGCACTAGTAAATGAAGATGATATAACTGAACTTTTTCATTGCGATGGCAAGGTCCCAATCATCAATCAATTAACGGACAGTGAAATCCGTAGTTTATGGTCCTAGATATAGAAAATGCCGCTACCAATACTGAAGACAGTGACAGAGAGGTTGTTGAAAACGATGAAATTTTGGTTGACAAGTTAGTTGAAATTCTCGACGCAGCAATTACAGAACTTAAACAGCGGAACTTTGTAACTGAACCAGAAATTATGTTTATAGAATTAAAGAGAAAGTATTAGCACAAAAAAAACGAAGCAACTTAAACAACGTACATTGAAAGAAATGTTTAGTAAAGTAAATGAATAAATATTAAACTTTTTCTTTCTAAATTTTGATACCCTTTGAGATCATAAATGCTCTTTATTTTATAAATCACGATTTTATATTTTTAATTGTAAAATTTCTGCATGTCATCTTACTAGATTTAAATTTATGACCTAATATCCAGAAAAATCTTGAATCCAGAATTGCCGAAGTCCCAACGAGTCCGGATCTCGGACTTTGTACTGTATAAATAAAATATTAATGACAATGACTTATTTAACTGAGTCATAAAACTTATATTATTTGCAATCTGCTCTTAGTGGCAAAACAAAAGCGATTAAAAACTTGGATGATACTTCATGGAAAATGGTTATCCCAGATTTGAAAATAAATGATTAATAATCAATAGTCATGTTACTGAACTATTACTGATATATAAAATACATCACGGATCACCAAATGAATTGAGAATCTTAATTAACAGAGTGCACAAGCATTGTGCAGAATAAAATTGATGGAATTAGAACTTACCAATTAACGTTAATAATATTAAATTATACTCAGTTTGAAATATCTTTGATATAGACAATTTGAAATGCCATCTCTGATGTCTACAGATCTGCCTGATAGGAGATCTTTCATAGATTATTTAGAAAAATGATGTCAGAATCTGGAGAATATGCAACAAGGATGTCAATTACTCAGTTACTTGTTTAAAAAAAAAAAAAAAAAAAGCTATGCCAAACCAAAATAGGAATTAGCTGTGAAATCAGATTTATTATGTGGATACTCTGTAAAACTTTCATCAATTGCATACATGCTTATTATTTTGAGAAATGAAACCTATGGAAAGATGCAAGGCTGTAAAAAAACATACACCATGTTTAAACTGTTTAAAATGTTTCTACAACCTGAATTCTTATTACTTCTAAATATACCTGTAGATTTTATAATGGCAAATATAATAATATTTTACATTGCAATCAAGTTAGTTTTTGCCAGAACAAACCACACGAATGAACATCAGAATGTTCATCTACTAGTCATCATCAGAAGCCAGCAGTACTTCTGCTGAATGAAATTCTGGTAGATTTAAAGTAAGTTATGAAATCGCATAATTTGTGTACTTGAAATATGTACAAAAATAAAACTATTCTTTTGGCAACTGTCAAAGTTTGGGTGTGGACTCCCCCCCCCAAATGTTTATTACAGTAAAGGCCATTTTTTGTTAGACTCGTGCAGCCTATCCAACTTTGGATTTCCCAAAAATTTTCAGTTGAGAAGAGAAACAATGAAGATACCTTTTAGTGACTTGAGCAAAAATGTGGCAAATGTTAAATTTAAAATTAGAGCCCTTAATACCAATGGAAATCTTCCTTTTCAACATGAGCCAAATTTCTGACTGTACCCAAAATCATAGACTTTGTTTCAGGTGCCACAATAAATGTAGAAAATCTTGAAATGGCTGGGCATATACATACATTTAGCAGAAACAGACTTTGACAAGCCAGGAAAAATCATTATAACATTGGATACTGATCTCTTTTTTGAATTAGTGAAAACAAAAGCTATAATTTTCTAGCACATCCATCTTCTAAGATTAAATTTTCGGATTTATTGCTAGCATATTTCTTTATGAAAAGGTTCAAAACAATATTGCAAATTAATCTCTCAGTCTGAAAGCTTAAAAGCATGTGTTAATTTTGGCAAATCAAAGAAGAAGATAATGACACTTCTGAAGCTCAGAAGAGGAGTTTTGTAAATTGCACAATTAGAAAACAAATAGGAAGCATAAGAATGGATGCTTTACACAGGCCTATTTAAGAAATACCTCATCAGCCAGATGAATAAAAAAACAGCTAATAAATGTCTTAATCAAACAGTTTGAAGGTTTACATCCCCCCTCAAAATAAAAACTTTATAGAGTTTTTATAAATGAATGTGAAAGCTTAAATCACATAGAAAGAACTGAAGATGAAAACTCTCTTCTCTTTGTTTTCCATCTTCCTCATCATGAAATTTACAAACCTTAAAAAGTTATTGATAAAATAGCACAATGTGTTTACATGTTAGCCCCCTTTATTTAAGTCTGAATGATACTGATATTTTACTTGATTAATTAATTGATTTATTTTATTTTATTTGAGGTTGAATAAGATAGTTTTGATTTAATTGTTTGATTTTGGAAACATGAAACAGCCCTAATGGCAAACACCAAACAAATATTTAGACAGATTTTTAACCGATTCATTGCAAAGAGATCTGCTACATATTTTGCGAAAAGAGTGCAAAGATGATCCAGCTAGTGTTTCCAGACTGAAAACTATCATGTATGGCATTAAATGAGCTGTATTTCTAGTTCTCAAAACCCTGAAGCAATTAGCTTTGAATAAACAGCAGAAATACCCATTAGCTTCTGAAGAATCTCCTTCTGATATCTAATGGTTAACAGAGTGACATCAGCCTGAGTCTACTACTGAAATAAAGAATCAACTGGTAAAGATGTTTGGAAGCTGTGGAGTGATATTATATAAAGAGAACTCTAAAACTGTATTAGAATTAATATTATAAAGTAAAGTTTCACTTTGGTTACTGTGAATTGATTACTGTTGGCATAATTTGGCAACCAGAATCAGATAATTTCAGAATCAGATAATCAGATAATTAATTTGCTTTGCAAGATGAGTCGGTCTTTACAAAAAGAGATGTTCTTTCAGCAATTGCTTGGTTCTATCGTCTTATTGATTTTATTGGACCAAAACATAAAAATATTCCTTTAGAAGTTTTGATCTCTAAAACTGAACCCAGGAGATGAATTACCCAAACCATTTGCCAGTGAACAAAATCAGTTATTTCAAAGTTAAAGGATTTATAAAACCTTACAATAGAAATATATGTTTTGCATTCTACAAACAATAAAATGGTTATCTTAGATTTGCAGGTCATAGACTTGCTAGGTCATAAGTTGTCACAGGTTTGCAGACATTGGATGTTTCAACATCTGCTTATGGAGTGATGGCTTACCTGATAGTATGAATAGATAGCTGTTGTCCAAAGAATTTTGACTTTCTTAAAGTTACACACTAAAAAGGTAACATTACATTTGGATTTGACCATAGCATTGGCATGGATAAATTCTCCCCCACATCAATTCAAAAATTTTGTTGAAAATCATATTTTGAAAATTCAGGTATTATAAAAGAATTTCAAATGGAGACATATCCATTCCAAGAAGCATCCCCTGGATTTGGTTTCCTGTGCAGTCGAGCTTAACAAACTTTCATCATTAGATTTGCCATTCAATGGGCTTGCTAATCTTGACATCAGTGTTATAGAAAAGGAAAATTTGGGCACTAAGGACTATAAACTTTATGAGTGTGAATTGAAACAATCTCCTAAAATTTCCCTTAGTGTCACTTCCAGAAAATTAAAAGATGAGAAATTAACTACTAAAAAACTAATATTAAACATTTTCATTTTAAAAATTTATATGTCAGTGCTCAAACTTTGCTGCATTCCATTCAATAGGAATTTGGCCATTAACCCGGCGGAAGGCGCACCAAGAAAAGTTACTTGAACGGGCGCATGGGGTTTCACATACCCCAATATTTAAAATAAGATAAAAAAAAGGTTTTATTTAGTTTTAAATCAGTTTTCTTATTTATTATACGTGAATAAACCTTAGGTTACCAAAAATTAATTTCCAGTATTAAGCTTATAGAGTTAAAATAAAAATAAATGAAAATAATAACAAAACAGACATCATACCTTTAAGTTTTGTTGCATCTCTAATGCACAATGCTTATTTTATCTGGTTACACTTTGAACATAATACATTAATATGTTCTTGGCAAAGAAAGATTTCACATTTTATACATCTCATTCGAGTTTTTCTATCCTTAGCTCGAGGACATTCACCACATCTTTTATATTTAGTTATTTCGAATTTCATAGATTCGTTTGAATTATTGGTAGAAACTTCTGCTCTTCTTTTGCACGCCGTACGTAAATTTCTCGCTAACGTATTAATATCTGATCTTTGTTCAATACGATTTTTAATTAGTTCTAATGCTAAGTCCTTCAAAAACAGGCGTCTGCTTCTATATCTGGTTGGTGGATTAGCAGTTGAAAGCAATATGATTCGAGCATTTATTGCAGCAATATTCAGAGCAGAAAAAAAAATTACCATTGGCCATCTCCTTGTTATTCTGGCAACTGAATAACTTGCTGCCATTTCGTCTACCGTATCCACTGCTCCCTTAGTCATATTATAAAAACATATCATTTCTGGCTTTTTCTTTTCTCCAGTAGTATCATCTATAGCATCATCGTTATGTAATGTTGAAAGCATAAGAACAGTTTTTCCTTTTTTAGGAACATAAGAAATTAATGTTTTATCTTTTTCAAAACCAAAAAGTGTAGAAAATATTTCCCTTCCCTTAGAAGTAACAAAAGTAGGAGGAATTTCCCTTTTGTTTTTCCGCATTGTTCCTACAAGTGTCAGCTTTTCTTTTAGAAGATCCGCAGCTAGTGGGTAACTCGTATACCAGTTATCTGTAGTAATGTTTCTGCTAGATTTATGCAGTGGTTGAATTAATCTTTTCACAACGTCAGATGGACTAGTACTGACCTTGAAGGGACCATCTGGCTGTGTACCGCAGTATATTTCCATATTAGAAGTATAAAAAGTTCTTGAGTCTACCAGTGCAAAAATCTTGATTCCGTATTTTGCTGGTTTGTTCGGCATATATTGCCGGAACCCACATCGGCCCCGAAAGGGTTCAAGTTTCTCGTCAATAGTGACGTACTCACCTAAATTATAAGAATCTTTGCAATTTGAAATAAATTTTTCAAAGAAATCTCTAATTGCGGCTAATTTATCAAAGAGTTTTCTCTGTGGCCTGTCTAGCAATTTGTCGAAACGCATGCAACGTAAAAGAAATAAAAATCGCTTATAGGGCATTGTTGTGTGAAAAATTTCAATACCTGTACCGTCAGTAGCCCAAAGGTCCTTTACGTTGAGATGCGATGACTTGTGAAGACCACATAAATATAAAAGTCCTATAACTGCTTTTATCTCGACCACGTCAGTAGGTTTTGCATCTCTTTCACGTTTATAATGTAAAACTATCTCAGAAATATATAAATTCGTACATTCTACAATTATTGACAATATACTATTATCAATAAGAATATTCCAACTACTAAAGGGATCAGTAACATTTCTGGCTTCTCTTACAGGTCCTGGAAGATGAGTCATAATATTATGCGAACGAACTCTTACATTTTGCCTAAATTTCTTTTTTTTCCACACCGTTTTTCCATCTTTTCCAACAAAATCATCAGAATCATCATCATCTTTAGTATTATCCAGTTCATCATCTTCTTCTGTATCTGTATTATGTTCACTAAATATTTCAATGTCAGTATCACTTTCAATTTCCGAAATGCAATCTTCATCACTTTCAACAGTTTCTAATAAATCTCGCAGCCGTTGCATCTCTAATTCATAGGGACTCATTCTTTTTGCCATATTGCACTAAAAATCTTTAAAAATATCATTTTACCTACTTTAAAATCCCTTGCGAGTAGAAATACTTATTGCTTTACTCTAGAATTTAATTTCTGAAATAAATATTCCGTCAGGAAAACACTTACGTGGACAGGCGCGTGGGGTGTGTCATACCCCAGTTCCAACAAATGCCAATAAATCTTTTTCTGAAACACATATGCAACAGTAAACCGGATCTGAAGGTCATACACTACTAGAAACTCAGCTACTGAAAGGGGCATAAAATTGCGGTTTCACAAGTTGGGAATATTCCACTATTTTGTGGGGGTGGGGTATAATACACCCCACGCGCCTTCCCGCGGGTTAAACAGTACATAATGAATTACCGCTTTTAAAAATTAACCCCAAACTGCTCAGCAACTTATGGCATCACTGCTGAAGAAGAGTTTCAATGAGTTCCCCTTTGCAATAACTGGCACTGACTTTGTACACACTTTTACATAAAATATAAAATTCAACGAAGAGGTAACTTAAGGTATACATTGTCATTTTTGTGTTCTTAGCAACATTAGTGATACAATCCAATTTTGTAACAAATCTAACATTGCAAGCTTAATTGCAACATTAAAAAGGTTTTTTGCATAATGTGGCCTTTACCTGACTATATATTCAGACAATGCTTTTTGCCTTTGACAGAGAGAACTCCGACATGAAAAAGCTGCTAAACCTCATCAAAATTCCATATAGTCTGCCATCATATTTAGCTTTTGAATCAATCCTTTCGAAATTCAATTTACTGTGATCTTCCAACCTTGGCAATATTTATGAAGCCATAGTGAAGTCCTTTAAACATCATCTAAAATGAATAACTGGATATGAAAAATTAATTCCTGAGGAATTTCATACTCTCACAAATCAAACTGAAAGTACATTAAATAGTAGATCTTTTTTTTAACCTTTATATATAGGTTCCAATAACACTGAAACTTTGACTCCTGATAATTTTTTAATCGAATGGTACCTTAATTCTCTGCATTTCAAAAATTTCTTTTGAAATGCAGAGAATGCAGAAAAAAAAAATGAAAATGCAGAAATGCAGAAAAAAAATGCAAAAAAGAAATGCAGAAAAAAAAAAAAAGCAGACTTTCTTGCTGGCAGATAGTTGTTAAAATTAACCAAATAATATTTAAGAAATGATCCAGAGATTATCGAAACAATCTTCAGCAGAGAAATAAATAATTCTTTTAAAAGGACAACACAAAAATAGGCACTCTTGTGTTAGTTAAAGAGTATAAACTACATCTATGCACTTGGATTGTAGGCAGTATCCATGATACCATTCCTGGAAATGATGGTAATGTCTGTGTTGTTGTCATAAAACTCCTTGAGGACTGATAAAACATGAGATACCTAACATATATATTTTGCCTACGAATAAATGATGTAGTGAAATTGTATTACAGTTCGTTGTATTAATAGTTGCATATATCTTTTGCAATGTAAGATTCAGTTTTCTGTTTGTTGAATTGGAATGCTGATATATTGCATTTAATTGCTTAGAACTGATATGCACACTGCGCAAAAGAAAAAATCCTATAATGCGCTTGCACAAGCCTAGCTTTTTTTTTTTTTGTTCATTGTTGTGAATATTTTTTCTCTCATTTCACCTTGAATGGCTGCTAAATGAGTGGTTCGATTATAAAATTTTTTTTAAATTATTGCCTAATTAGCTAATTTTGTTATTTTGTAGTTACAGTCCAAAAAACATAAGCAATGAACTCCACATTCAAATTATAAAATGCTGGATTGTAACACATCTGTTGGTCAGGTCCTTTTTTTAACATTATCCACAAATAGTAACAAAAACTAGAGTTTAAAAAGAAGGGGGGGGGAACCTGAAAGGTTTCAGATTTTAAACGGCGTCCAAAGGGGCATTTTTTTTTTTTAACATTTTGTGTGTTTAACATGTTCTTCGCACTTAAACCATAAAGTTCAGTTCAAGAGCAATATCACAAAATAATTTTAAAATGAGAATATCTTTAGAATTTCCGATACACAGTTTCGCACGCTGGAGATAAAAATGTTTTTTGTGTACAATGTTGCCATGGCTCACTTTGAAATCCCTGAGTTCGTTAATTAAAAATTTGTTAAAGTTTTATAAAATATGAAATCGATAATAAAACAAATTCCAAATTTCAAATTTGGGCTTCCAGATGCCCATATTCGTAGGAGTATTATACTATTCAAAATTTCATGGCTCTAGGTAGCGTTGTTTTATCACAATGCCAGAAGCATAAATACATTTATGCAGATTCTTCATTATTTAATTCTTTAATTCTTTATTTAATTCAGTTCAAGAGCAATATCACAAAATAATTTTAAAATGAGAATATCTTTAGAATTTCCGATACACAGTTTCGCACGCTGGAGATAAAAATTTTTTTTGTGTACAATGTTGCCATGGCAATACAGGGCAATAATATTTGGTGGCAACAATTTGAAAAGTGAAACAACGCAAAATGCCAAATTCAAATTAAATTAATAGTTCTTCTGGGAAAACTGCCCCTTCGGACTAAAAAGAAACACTGAAACATAGAGAAGTCTATTTTCTTCACATCATTTAATCTATGCTGTACAATATGAAACTCTATGCTTTGCTATAAACATCCATTCCTATCCCACCATTACTAAATGCGGAAAAAAGTCAACCATCACTAAGCAGATTTCCCGGGCAATAACATTTGAACAACCTTGATTGACAAAGCACTGTTTTATTTGAGTTAAAGAGTCTAAGATTTCTACAGAATATATTCTACAAGATAACAAACTTGAGACATCCTGAAGAATTATATTAATATAAGAAGAATCCAAAGCTCTCCTTTGACTTTCCACATAATCTTCATCCTGCCATCTTAGTTATGTAGTTGAAAACATGTTGCATCAGATAAAATAATACATTTTCAATAGTTTTTATACCACTCAAACTAGGAAGCATTTTATCTTGTTTGCAACAGAGAGAAATAATGTATAAACAAGGCTTCTGTAAATGGAATACTATTCATCAAGAGATCATCTACATACATCCTGAACATTTATATATCTTGATATCTTACTGTTCATCTATTGATCTGAACAAGTCTGTCCAATCTAAATTCTGCTCAAAAATCCAGTAGACCAATCACAAATAAACAGAACAATTAGTAGGCTGTTCATACTTTAAAAAACTTTCATATTCAGAGACCATTGGGCTATTATGCCCTTTACTATCATTTTACAAGTGATATATTTCATTAGTCTCAGCATATGCTTAATACTTCTTTGTTACAGAAACAACTGTGCTTAGTCACCAAATCTGGCAAACTTAATCGCTCAACCTTTAACATGCAAATTTCAAGTGATGTCAAATGTTTATGCAAGAGCAACAGCCCTTGGCTTTTTAACATGCAAATGCCACTTGTCTTCCCATTCTTACAAACATTCAAATACACATCAGTGTTTTACTTTACATAGAACCAATACAAGAGGATGACCTTTCAAACTCAGTGGCTATTAAAAGCATTAATGCATTAGCATTCTAAATGAACATTCTTTTTTTTTAATGTAAAAATAATAATTAGATACTTTTATTTTACCAAGTTTAACTCCACAAGCTTTAACATGTTCTTTCCCATCTTGTATATCATTATTTAGAACCAAATCTTCAACAGATCCACTAATGATATCTAAGTTAGAAATCTCGAAAAGTTCCTTCTGCAAGTGTTTCTTATATAATGATCTATCAATTTGAGCCCTTGGTCCCTAAAAAAAATTCCAAAAAAATAATCTTTTATAAAACACTACATTAATTATAAATGATAAAGATCCTTTATAATACATACTGCGATAAAAATATACTTTAAATAGCTATATGTGCAATAAAGGAATTGAAGTCCATGATAATTTGACAATAAAATGTTTAAATAAAAGAACACTTTCTTGAATTAAAAGAATTTGCACATTTATTACTCTTTTAAAGCCAGGAAATTAGAATAAATATATGACCTAAAATTATCTGAATTTTTTTTTTACTATTTATTTACATATTATATATTCAGAAAAGCTAAGATAAATGAAAGAGTGCTAATAACAGGTTTTAAAAAACTATTCATTATATGAAAAAATACACGTTAAATGAATTTTTTAAAAATAAAGATTAAATTTTGATTTATTTATAGCAAGCTACATTTTAACAAACAGTTTTTTACACATTTTAGTACTTCCTTGGTTGTAGTAGCCCTCAGAAAGTCTTTGTTGCTAATCTGTGAAAAAGTCAATACTGTTGCTTGTCAATACAAAAGATGCTAAATATTACTATAAAGATTTACAATATGTCCAATATTTGTATCTTTTCCCTTTCTGATAGAAAAGTGTACAGATCAATTAAGAAAATAAATATTTTAATAGATATATTAACAATTTTAAATAATTAAACTTTACCTTAATTAATATGTCTTGAATGATGAAACATACAAATTTTTAAAAATTGTACACGTGGGGGGATGTTTATGGTTACGGCTGTGGGAGTGACAAGCAGGTTACCCTTAGTTGCGTGGCTGCACTATAATGATTAGGTAATGTTGAGAGGGTACGCAATTCTTAATGCATTTGAAACTCAAAACACATTTAATACAATTACGAGAAGCTCTTTACACACACATATATATATATATAATTCATAGATAGCATAGATAAGTATTTAAATGAATTACAGTCCTCGTAGTGTGAGGAGTCTGCTAACGAAGGTCTCTCTAGTTGAGAGATCAAGAGCATTGCAGGTCTCTCCAGTCGAGAGTTCTGGAGCATTCTTCTGATGTTACTCCGATGGTGAAAATCTTCAGAGTGAATTAGCCACTCCTCCTTAATTTTACAGTAGTATTTTACATCCTCTGGTTCATTATATCTGGAATGATATCAGAGGAAATATCAGATCATTGGTTCGTCACCCCTCCGGAAATTGAGAGGCTTTGACGACAGACACGGTACAGAACATTGAAATCTCCTGACACTAGTTGTGAAGTTATGTCTCTGTAATGTCAAAAACATGTCGTGTGACACGTCGTAAAGGCTGGGATCAGTGAATTGCAGGGACCACACACACTCTCTGTGTAGTCTGCCACGTACTCCCCCTCCAGTATCATCGTGCTGATACGTAAAAAGCAGGGAAATGCACATGTCTACCGGAATGGGTTTGATGAATTTTAGGCTTCGAAGTATCAGGAGAGCGAGTATCCATGTTGGTATTCAACAGAAATGCTGGTTTCACCTGGTAAATTGAGACCAAAAAAATTTTTCCATGAATGGATAATTTGAACACTTTTTCACCACGTTTGAGAACTTTAAAAGGACCGTTGTACGGTGGTTGTAGTGGCCGTCGTACTGTATCACATCACACAAACACATGTGAACACATTTTTAAATCTTTGTGAATAAACACTGCTTTTGCTGTATGTGATTTAGTTGGTTTTGGTTTAAATTGCTGCATGCAACTTCGAAGTGTTTTGACATATTCCACAGGATCAGTTGCATTACTCGATATGTCAAAAAAAAATTGCCCAGGAGTTTAATGGTAGTTCTGTACACAAGTTTAGTGGGCATGCAACCGATAGTTTCTTTGAGAGCTGTTCTCAAACCAAGTAGCACAGTAGGTAGCACTTCTATCCATTTTAATGTGTCCACATTAATGCGGCTTTTAGTGGACGATGAAATTCCTCAATTAAGCCATTGCTTTGAGGATGATAAGCAGTTGTGCGTATTTGTTGTCCGCCTAGGAGTTTAGTTAGAGCCTTAAATAAAGAAGACTCGAATTGATGTCCTTGACAGGTTGTAATAGTAGCTGGCATACCAAAGCGGGTGATCCAATTGGCATAGAAGGCCTCCACTACCATTGTATCTCGAATATCAATGATGGGAATAGCTCCTGTCCATCTAGTAAAATGATCGATAGCTGTTAGGCTATATGTAAATCCATTGGAAGGTGGGAGTGGGCCGATGAGATCTAAATGAATATGATGAAATCGCGTAGAAGTTTCACTAAATGATTGTGAAGGGGCTGAAGTATGTTTGTTTATTTTAGATTTCTGGCACAAAATACACTGTCTTACCCAGTTCATGACATCTTTGTTTTAGCCACACATACAGACTACGACTATTTTTGACGTCATTCGAATGCCCGGATGAGTTAAATTATGTACACAATTAAAACACAATTTTCGAAATGCCTTGGGAATATAAGGTCTTGCTATACCTGTTGATATATCACAATTCATTTCTATTTCTGAATTTGGAAGTTTAACCTTTTTCATTTGCAAAGAATTGTTAGCATTAAATATTTCTTTTAACTCACCATCTCTTGATTGTGCTTGAGCAATTTCTTCATAATCAATGGGACCATTGATTTTAAGTTCATGAATGCGAGATAATGTGTCGGCCACAATATTATCAGCTCCTTTGATATACTGAATATCAGTTGTGAATTGAGAAATAAAATCTAGTTGACGAGTTTGACGTGGGGAGCATCTTTTCAGTTTTTTTTTAAAGCAAATACTAATGGTTTGTGGTCAGTGGATACTGTAAATTTGTGTGCCTCTAGAATGTATCTAAATTTGCGAATGGATGAGTATATTGCTAATAACTCTCTATCATATGCACTGTATTTTGCCTCAGTGGTTGTGAGCTTTCTAGAGAAAAATGCTAGAGCTTCGAGTCCTTGTTTAATAACTTGATTTAGAGATCCGCCAATAGCGTAGTCAGATGCATCGACTTGTATATGATAGATGCATTTGGTGAAGGATGTGTAATAATGTAGCATTTGCTAACTGTTGTTTAGCATTTTCAAAAGCTTCACTTGTTTGCACAGACCAAGGAATTTTTCGCTTGTCATTCTTTTTTGAATCTTTTAAATATTCGCTGAGAAGTACTTGAATATGTGCTGCATGTGGTAGATACCTATGGTAAAAATTTAGCAAGCCTAAGAACTTCCTTACGTTTTCAACAGTTTCTGGTTTTTTGAGGTTCAGGACTGCGTTCACCCATTCAGGTAAAGGTTTAGTGCCATCCTTGGTTATCAAATGGCCTAAGAATTCTATTTCAGGAACTCCGAAAACACATTTTGAAGTATTTAACTTAAGTCTATATTCATTTAGTTTATGCAAAACTTTGGAAATGTGTTGTTTATGAAGTGTTTCATTTTCTGAGAATACTAGAATGTCATTTAGGTATGTGTAACAAAAACCTAGTCAGGGTTGCCACTCAAACAGGAGAATGAAATTCCCTGACTTTTCCAGGTTTTCCAGGTGTGTTTTAAGAAAATTCCAGTCTATTAGCATAATGCACTTTGGCTGTTCTAAGAGTTAAATTAATTATGGCACCACTTGAAAACACCAAAATTTGCCAATTGTATATGACTTATAATCCCCAAAGCATTATTACTATTTAAACTCTAATGAGATTAGACTCTGTCCAATCTGGATTAAAAAATGTCTTTTTTTGCCGTCATTTTGCAGCTAAACGAAAAAAAGAAATCTATTTAATAATATTTTTTAAATAAATTTAGGTGTTTTATATTTATTTAGCAGCATACATAAGAAAAAAATATGTGCATTAAATTTCGTGATATTATGTCATCATACTGATAGAATTAGCTTCAGGATTATGCTAGAGAAGAAATTTGAAAATATTATTCACTAATAATAAATAAATTTAGAGGGAAGAAGCAACATTAAATGATTTGAATAACATTAAAATAATTAAAACTGAATTACAATAATCAACGAAATTTTGGCGAATATAATTATATTAAATGGTTAGCCTAGCTGACTGTCCAACATCGGCGCAAAACTCCCGTTTTTGGGGACAGTTCCTGTAAGAAATTCCCTGACTTTCCCAGATTTTGACTAAAATATTTAAATTCCCTGACTTTTCCCTGACTTTTTTGGTCAACTTTCGAATTCCCTGACTTTTTCCGGTTCTCCCGGTTTTCCAGGTAGCGTGGCAACCCTGCCTAGTCCTCGTAACACTTCATGCACGAAACGCTGAACTTTTGAGCAGCATTTTTTAGTCGAAAATTTAAATAAGGAAACTCAAAAAGACCGAAAGGGGTAATTACCGCTGTTTTAGGTATGTGTTTTTCATAGATGGGTATATGATGATAAGACTTTGCAATGCCTAATTTAGAAAACACTGTTTTGCCATGAAGAGATAGAGTGAAATCTTGTATATGTGGAATAGGATATGAATTGAAAACTGTAACTGACAACAGAAGAGAAACACGCCAATGTGACAATCAAATTCGCTAAAACAACCTTGTATTTGGCGTACATTCACTAAAAACACTCAATCGATTTCGAGGGCAGCTACAGTTCCCTCCTCATCAGGAGAACAAAATACAAGAAAGGGAAAGAAAGCTGAGTAACGGCTTTTTATACTCTCGGGTAGAACCACGCGCGAGGAGGCAACGCCATCTATCGACAAAATTAAAACATAAAATTAAAGCATATGTACAATTACAACATTAAAACATATATAAAAACAAATTTTAGATTTTGTCGATAGATGGTGTTGCCTCCTCGTGCGTGGTTCTACCCGAGAGTATAAAAAGCCGTTACTCAGCTTTCTTTCCCTTTCTTGTATTTTGTTCTCCTGATGAGGAGGGACCTGTAGCTGCCCTCGAAATCGATTGAGTGTTTTTAGTGAATGTACGCCAAATACAAGGTTGTTTTAGCAAATTTAACTGTAACTGAATTAAGTGCTCTGTAGCCTCCAACTGGTCTAATACCAGTAGGCTGTTTATGTACTACATGCAGAGGTGATGACCAATTACTCTTAGAGGGTCGACAAATTCCTTGTTCCATCATAACTCCTTTTTTGTTTCCTGATAAACTTCAGACCGAAGCCATCTTGCTTTGGAATGGACTGGTTGTTCTTTAGTTTCAATATAATGAACTCTGTCATGTTTGATTGCTTTGCTGTGAATAGAAGGATTAGTTAGTTCGGGAAATTGTCTAAGAATTTGGAGATATTGAGAGCATTCTGAAACAGTTTTAACATTCAGTTAATTAACTGTTGTGCTCTAATTCACCAGAATTGTTAATTTATCGACAATTCGTTTTCTTTTATTTTTTTTTGTAAATCTACTAATAATCTGAAACGAGTGAGAAAATCGGCACCTATAATGGGAATTGAAACATCAGCTATTATGAAATCCCATTTAAAATTTTGCTTGAGATCGAAAGTTAAATTTAATTGCTTAATCCATATGTTTTAATTTTAGTATTATTTGAAGCAAATAGCTGTAGAGTAGTAGCAGTGAGGTGCTTTCCTTTTGGAACCGGAAGGCAAGAAATGTTGCTACCTGTGTCAACAAGAAATTTCATGTTTATCATACATTTATAATCTGTTGGATGTGTTTGCTGCTATTCCAGTACCCATGACTTGTTTCAGAATAGCAGCAGAATTTAGTTTTCCGAGTGAAACGAGCACGGAGAAGCACATTTACGAGCATCAGCTTTAAACTTCTGATGATAGTAACAATAACCAGTGTTGGCAGGATTTGAGTCCAAATTACGTTGCCTACTTTTTGAGCAATTGCGATTATTGCGGTATCTTGGAATTTTATTTACAGTTTCCAAGACAGTTGTTCAACTTGCTTAGTGACAGTCTCTATTTGTTTGGAGATTAAGCTTAGCGCTGAGCTTAACTCTGATTTTTGTTCAATATTTTATGCTGTGCAAACAGTGAGCTGTGTGTCATTTCTGATTTCCGAGACCTTATCTGCTATCTGGGATAGATGGTTCAAATCTGCATCCGAAGCGGATAAAATTGCTTGCATACTTGAAGGAATTCTTTGTATCCACATACTTTTTAGGAAATCATCACGTTTTTTGTTTGACGCTATCTCTTCCATTTGTTTCAAAAGGAAACTAAGTTTTTTGTCACCTAATTGTAATTCAGATAAAAGTCTCCAGATTTGCTGTACTTCAGAATCTTGAAATTCTGCGATTAGTCTGTTTTTTAAAGTTAGATATTCGTCAGTTTCAGGAGGCGTTAAGATTAAATCTGAGACATGTGGTAGAGTTGATGTGTCTAAATTTGCTACAATATGCAAAAATTTTGTGTTATCGTTGGTAATTGCAGCCAGATTAAATTGGATCTCACATTGCTTTAGCCATAAGGCGATATTTGATTTTCAAATGGGAGGTATTTTCACTACTAGTCTATGAACCTGATCAGTTATCGTTCCTTGCAGTTCCGTCATTTTCCTTGACGAAAGAGAAGGGGAGAACTTGGTCTCAGCCTCTGAGGGAAGAAAAAGGTCAATAGCCTTCACCCGATCAGCTGTATTTGAACGCATTATTTATAGGCAAGGCAAAATAAGGGAAGAAAGGAAACAAACATACCCTGTGTTCTTGCTTTCGTCCATTCGGTTTGGTGAAACAGCAGGCTCTTGCGAAAAATATTTTTTGAAGAAACACGGTTGAATATAAAGCACACACAAATCGCTGAAAATAGGGTGCTGTACACAAAATCAATACATAGTTGTCACATAACATTAACACTGTTGAAAACGAGAATTAGATGCTTCTGTATGGGAGAAAACCTTTAGCGAAGATGGATGCCTTTTTTTTTTATTTTCTGGAGAAAACGAAAGCGGTGTGAAGAATCTCGGCATTAGGATCCACATCAGGACTGTTTTAGGAGAGATACTGGATTTAATGTCCATTTTGCAATGACAGTAGCTTGATATTAATTTATAATTCTCTGCGTTCCATCAGGCTGTAATTCTCTGCGTTCCATCAGGTTGCAATTCTCTGCATTCCATCAGGCTGTATAAGAGGTGTTTCTTAGTATTAAAAGTTTTTATCGTAATAATCCGTATGGAAAGCTTAACTGTGCAGTTGAATTTTCAGATGACCCAGCAATTACGTGAAGATGCAGGTGGGTTGGCAGTTAATGAAGCTTTGGGGGACGAATTAGGTGAAGCATTTATATGAGCAATTAAGTGAATATGCAGTTAATGAAACTTTTCCATACGAACTGCCGTATAGCTGTCGGAAGAGTTCATGACAGTTTAGTTCCTTAATGCAGTTGTCAGTCCTTGATCACCACTGGGAGGATGTTTATGGTCACTGCTGTGGGAGTGACAAGCAGGTTACCCTGAGTTGAGTGGCTGCAGGTAGAGGATCTGACTCCTTATAATTATTAGATAATGTTGAGAGGGTACGTAATTCTTACTGCATTTGAAACTCAAAACAGATTTAATACAATTACGAGAAGCTCTTTACACACACACACATATATATATATATATATTTATATATATAATTCATAGATAGGTATTTAAATGAATTACAGTCCTCGTAGTGTGAGGAGTCTGCTAACAAAGGTCTCTCTAGTTGAGAGATCAAGAGCATTGCAGGTCTCTCCAGTCGAGAGTTTTGGAGCATTCTTCGGATGCTACTCCGATGGCGAAAATCTTCAGAGTGAATTAGCCATGCCTCCTTAATTTTACGGTAGCATTTTACATCCTCTGATTCATTATATATGGAATGATGTCAGAGGAAATATCAGATTATTGGTTCGTGTCACCCCTCCTGACACTAGTCATGAAGTTATGTCTCTGCGATGTCAAAAACATGTCGTGTGACACATCATAAAGGCTGGGAGCAGTGAACTGCAAGGACTGCACACACAGTTTACTTATCTCTGTGTAGTTCGCCGCATATGCATTGTAGTATTTTAACATTAACATATGCTATGGAGAAAAAATCATTTTTATTTCCATCCATAGCATTTCTAATGTAACATTTTTTTAATGATTGCACAGTCGCTACTGATGTATTTTTTGAATGGATAGGGAACTATCATCCACTTTCAACTCATCTTACTTCTTTGATCTGATGGCTAAGTTAGATGAGCAATTATTCCAGCTTTTGGCCAGTTATACCTGGACTAATGCAGCAATTTTAAATTCAGCTTATATATGAGTTTTTAGTGTTGGCTGAATTTTATTAGCAGATTTTATTTCTAAGCTTATAGATCGACTAGCTTATATTAGGTAATATATGATACTTTCTTTTAGCTTAATTAAACATCAGATGTCAATCAGGTATTACATTGTGACTTTTAGCTTTGTTAGGAAAAGAGCATACTGAGAATTTAGACAATCAACTCACACCACATTTAAAAACTGAACTTGAGCCTGAATAAGAGAATGCTGTATATATGGTGGGACATCCAAGGTTCAATACATTATGATCTTTTGAAACCTAATGAAAAGCTCAATTTAGAGAGAGCACAGCTCATTCTAATTGCAGAGATAGGTTGGGTATTTTTTGCCAAATCCACCATACTCCCCAGACCTCTGATTATGCTTTGTTTCACTCCTTGCAAAATACTTATAATGGAAAAAATTCAAAACTGAAGCAGATGTTCTATTTGATTTTTCGCTTCTAAGGACAAGACATTTTTTAACAATGGTATTTTCAAATTAACATTTTGCTGGCAAAAGTTCATAAGCAAAGAAGGAAATTAGGTTTTACAACAAACATTATTAGTTATTACATTTAGTTTGGGCACCACTTGTAGAGACATTACGGTATTTGGAAGCAGGAGATGTGAAAAATGAGCAATGCCTTCACCGGGACTCGAACCACAGTCCTCTCGAATACGCGCCGAGCGTGCTGAGCACTACACGACAAAGGCATGCGAAGAAGGTGGGAAAAATACCTTATAAAATCAAAATTAAATTAAAATGTGCTTACAGGCTTACATGTTTAATCTAAATTATAACATTACACAGTTAAAAAATTAGTTTTGTTTACTGAAAATAAACCACATGAAATGTATTTAATAAATACAATTAACACTTCAAACCACTAACCCAAACAGCAGGTCCTTTTGCTTTATTAAGCATTCTGTAATGGATTCCAGATATATCTGTTCAAAATAAATGAATACATAAATAAATAAATACAATAAATATAAAATAAGAAAACAGAAGATTAAAATTTAATTTTAAAATAAATTGAATATTCATTCTATAAAAATACAAAAATAAATACAAAAAATATTACAGAAAAATTTAACAATGATTAAAAATAGCCATTCCCTATAGTTAAATTCAAACAATATAAACGTTAACAGGAATGCTTACCACAAATACGGCAACAGAGGCCATCAAGAGCATCAACTTCTTTCATCAAATGTCCTTTACCAATGCCACCAAAAGATGGGTTACAAGACATCTCACCTAAAATATGATATATTCACATCTAAGTATATCTGTTCAATATTAACTGGATTTAGAGATAAATCTTAATGCATACCATTAAAAAAAACTGTGAAAAATGTTTTTAATGTTCTCATAGGGACAAGGATGATTAAAAAAAATTACAGCAATACAGGAAAGTAAATTAATATTATGAAACTCAAATCTTACACTTAAAGGAAATGCCTATACAAGCAAATTAAAAATTCATCTGGTTGTAACAAAAATGTTTTGCCACCAAAAAATGTTCTTAATAAAGCTAGGGGGAAATATGAAAGCAGTACTTTTAGTGTGAATCACCACCCAAATCTATGATTTTTTGCAAACGTTTCAGCAGTTTTTCAAATCCTTCAGCCCAGAAACTTGGCGACTGCGAGTCCAAAAACAGATCAACCTCATTTCAGATGTCTTGTGCAGAATGGAAGATAGCACCAGCAAGATGTAGCTGCAGGTATGAAAAAAAGTAGAAGTCTGTAGGAGTGATGTCAGGGCTATATGGCGAGCATGGCAAAAGATCCCATTCAAGTCCATACAGAGTCCAGCCAGTGAACGCAGACACATGTGGTCTTGCATTATCTTGATGGAACATTACATTTTTGCACCTGAACTCAGTTCGACATTCTTCCTTGACAGCAGCATTAATATGGACTAGCATCTTGCTGTACACCTTATTGTCTGTTTTACCTTTCCCCAGATACTCTTTGTGGATTATACCACAGCAATCCCACCAGATACAAAGCATGCTATTTTTGTTAGTCAAACTTCACTTTGCGACGCTGCCGACAGGCTCATTGGGTGCAGACCAACCCCCTTTTCAGCCTGTGTTGTTGAAATAAATGCACTTTTCATCACAAGTAATGATCCAGACTGGAATTTAGTCCTTGTGTTGACATTTGAGCAGATTAGTGCAGGCCCAAACACGTCTGTCCTTATCTGCTTGAGTCAGCTCATGTGGGACTCAGTGATTGAATTTGTACGTCAAGTTTATGTGATGCATAGCGTGACTAATGAACATGGCATTAACATCTAACTCTTTAGCAAACTCTCGGGTGGTTGCATACTGATCTTCTTTCAAAAGTTCTCGCTGGTGGGCCTCATCAACATCAGTAGGCCAGCCAGAGTACTCTGCTTCTTGAATGTCCTAGTTTTCGAACTTTTCGTACCTAACCTTCACAATGTCATATGATACAACATTAGTACCTAAAGCTGTACACATGATTTGGAGACATTCTGTAGCTGGCTTTTTGCAACAGAACTGAAAGTAAATGATGGTTCTAATCTGGTATCGTGATAGTTCCATCTCATACACCCTGTACTTAATGATAATGATAGTTTTTATAACAAATTTTACAACACAGTGTTCTAAAGCATGTCCCTTTCTTTCAAATGCCAAAAATCACTTGATGAAATATAATTACATGGCAACACAAACCATTTGTGCAGATGATATTTGCGTGGCAGGAAAGTTTTGTTAAAACCTAGTATTATATAGTAAACGGGCATTTGTACATTAGTTAGGTGCAAAATAATTTCATTATGCTTATAAAACATATAAACACGATAAATCACAAAAAAAGGTTTAACTTCACTAAGCTAACAGAGCTTTTATGTGAAACAATTGTCTTATTTATGATTTATAATAAATTTAGGTACTCTTATCGGGATTGGGTTCAGAAATGTATGCATGTATGTACATATGAATGTATGCACATATTCATATGTACGCACATATGTATGCACATACACAGGTGTATGTGCATATATGTGTATGCACATATTCATATGTACGCACATATGTATGCACATACACAGGTGTATGTGCATATATGTGTGTGTACACACATACACCTGTGCATACATACAATTCTGAATCTGGTCCCGATAACAGAAGAGCACCTACATTTAATATATTTAAAAAATTGTTTTTGTTTTGATATGGTTATTTTCCAATATCATTCATTATGAACATATATATTATAATTAAGGTACAATAACACGGCAAACAAATATTAATTTAGAAGTCAAACAACAAACATCTTATCTTGTTCATTTGCGCTTCTGCAGCTGAGGATGGTGGTTCGGTAAAACCATCGAAACTAGTCCTGTGAAAATTTGAAAATATAATGCTGATTTTTGTTGTTTGACTTCTAAATTAACATATATTATATTTAGCAATGTATCATTCATGTATCATATGGTACATAAAACACACAAACATCATGTGTGTACACAGCTGGTTTGAAATGAGATTATAATTTGGCAGAGTCATGAGCAGAACCATACGTAGAACTTATTACTATTTGTATATTTTTTCTTGAATATTCATAAGGAATAAGCTATCAGAACTATAAAATAAACAAATTATTACTCACAAAGAAAATGCTAAATGATAAGAAAATGAATTATAAATCATTTTAATATGATAATAGTAGTGATTCAAGTTTGTAACTTAAGAGCTTGAAAAGATATCTTCATAGAGGACTTTATAAAAGAACTTATTTACATTAACATATGCACAAAGAAAACTATAAAATTCCATACAGCCATGCTGTTTAGTCACAAGGAATCTGACCACGAATGAACTGCCAGTATTCAGTCTTTAATAACTAGCCCAATGACTGACCCAAAGAGGACAGAAAATAGTACTTTTGATTCATAACTAATATTAAAGAGCAAAATGCTATAGCCATATATATTGAAAAGTATATCTCATATTGCAAGAAAATTATGCTACACTCATTAAAGCAGACATGGTGTATATATTTATCTGAATACAACGGAGTATATGACGGCTACCTGCCTGTAATGTATTATTACACTTTTCAATCTACAAAAATAATTTCTAGATTTTTATCTCACACCTAGAAAGCAGATAATAAATTTAGTTTTTATTTAACGTAAGTATAATGCATAAACATGAAAATTTACTTCTGAATAGAAATTCTTTTTTTGGCTGATTGATGAATTCTGAATGGATTAGTTTATCAGAATTAAGCACATGAATGATATCTGCCTAAGAGAAGAAATGCCTTTCACCGAGGACCTTTTTCATGGAAACTAGCTCATATTAATGTTACACACAGGGAAACCATGAAAACAAACACGCAATTAGCTCATTCACTGGGATTTGAATCTGGAATTACTATAATCTGCTGCTTTAAAATAGGCCCTTCTAGATCATAGGTAGCCTCCCCTATGATAATATCAGAGGTATATCATCATCACAGCACAAAGAGATTACAGAATTCAACCTTATTTCCACAGCAATCATTACTATGGTTACATTTCACGGTTTTTTCTGGGAGGGGGAGAATAAGGCATAATTTCAGCAAATTTACTCTTTGGCTAAAATGAGGCTAATGAGTTTTAAAAGATTCTGAATTCCTTTACCATCACTCATTAAATCCTCATATTTTATACAGTTATACTTTTAAAATAAACTATGATAAATGCAATACCTATTGTACTTGTTTTATGAGTAAGAAGCAAAGTTTTACATCCCATCCTTGAAGAAGCTGCAGCTGCTTCTGTTCCTGCATGTCCACCACCTACAACTACGACATCAAAAAATTTACAGCTTCGGTATCGATATAAGGTATGGTGAAGTCTTCCATACTGAGAATAAAACAGCTTCAAGCTATTCTTCATGACTGTGTGAGAAGATAAAAATAAATATATAGAAAATTATTACTACGCAAAATTTAATCTTTCATTAGTTTTCTCACTAAAACATACATGAATGCATATTCAGTATGAAGGACAATATATTATCGTTACTTCAATATATCAATGTTAAAAACTGCTCAATTTTAGGATTTGGTACACCCAAAAACAGTGTGCTTTTGCTAGTATCTATAATGCAAATAATAATGCAATAATGATTTTTTATTATAGCAACCCTGAGATTGAATTGAAAGTCAACCGCAATATCTTGCCAAAACCTGCCTGCATGTTCTTAAACCTCGCCATGTAATTGTATATTAGCATTGGTTGCATGTTTTTATACCTTACTACATAATCGTATATTAGCACAGTGTTGCATGTTTGCTCTTGCCACAATTCCTTATATCATTCATTTTTTATGAGGTTTTCAAATTCATATTATTTATTTTAAAATATACTCAATGCTTTTTGTGTATGAATATAACATTAACAATCTTTAATTTACCAAGTTATGAGAGGGATGCAATATAATTTTTTCAAGAAAGAGATGTTTTGCCTGACAAACGAGTATGCAAAAATGGCCACATCTTTTCATGTTAATCACGAAACAATTTCAAGGTGGAATGTTAAAAATTTCAAAAAGAAGAAAGACCTCCATGTTGGAAATTGGTTAAAATGTTGGCTGGTCGCCTTGCATACAGACCACCTTCGTGAAGCCTTCTATGCACAGTTGACGTTGACACTAAACTTCCGGTGGCTGCAGCATGGGAGGATCTAAGAAGAGTTGGAGTAACGGTTCTATTCTTGCATGCACATAATCTCAAATATCGGCCATCAGCGCTCATCGTAGCAGTTGGCCGTCCTTGGCTGAACCTCCTAGATGCCGAAACTGTAGTTTGAAATTGCCTCCAAAGTCTATGAACCACAAAAGGATTCCCATTTAGCCATCTGGCCACTTTTGTTTGACTTTGTCCTGCCTCTAGTCTCCCAATAGCCTCTGCCTCTAGTCCCCTCTCTATCGTAGTTCTGCAGGCAAATGATGCCTGGAGGCCATTGTTACGAATTGGCTATCTCAGATTTCCGATGTCACTATCACAATGAAATATGTGGGCTTGCTCTAAAACATAGACTTTATGCTCCTTGCAGATGACGTATTCCAAGTGGAGTGTCACTAATCTGCATATTGCAGTTTTACTCAGCTACTCTTACTTGGCGACATATTCAAATTTTACACGATTTGGCTTATTTTTGAGGGAGTTATCGCTATTTTTGTGATTCTTCCTTAATTTACAATAACCAGTGCATGTTAACATATCGAATTTTATCACAGCTCTGGCAATGGCCTGTCTGCTGGATTAGCTAGAACTCATACAGATTTCTTAAGTTTCAAATGACAATGCAGGCAAGCCAAGAGAACTACACAGACTGTAGTATTGTATAGAAATTTATCTGTAACAATTTGCACTTAATTTTGTGCTATGTGTATGATTAACAGACACATAATTTTAAAGTTATTATCAACACTTAAAAAACCAACTAGCTTTTTTAATAATTTTTATTTATGACAATTTGAAAACTCTGAATGAAAAATATGATTAGTTTTAAAGTAGCTCTTCATTAATTACCTAGCATTAAAATTGAAGAGAAAAATATTAAAAAATAAATAAATAAAAATGAACTAACTAAACTCATACGAAATATAACTATTTTTAATTCTTAAGTATTATCCCGTCTACCAAACAGCAGCACAGTTAAGCATCAATCAGTTGAGCATGGCCTTATAACACAATCATAACAGCTGCCCTTTCATTTGATTTTATCCCCAATGTTTTACGTATACACCATAAGTATAGACACATACCTATGTGCATTTCTGAGTCCGGTCCCGATAACAGTTATTATTATTTAAGTTTATTAATTATTATATGCTTAAAAAAGTTTACAATTAGGTGCCCCTTGTGTTTTGGCGATTATATTTTGACGCCAAGATCGGCGCCAATAAGACACAATTTCAAGATGGCCGCTACACAAAACCAAAACATGAAGTCAAAGAATTTCACAAACTCCTTGTCCATGTACACATCAATCTATTTTCACTTAAAAAAATATTAGAGAATTGCACAAACTAGTCATTTCACATTGCCTTGACTTTGTCCATGTGCACATCGATTTATTTTCACTTTAATAAATCAAGAAGCTAAAACCATGTTAAAACTCTCAAGGTAACCAGAAATGGGATTTCATTGCCCAAACTGAACAAAGTTTTTCGCCAATCGAAAGGACACCCAATTCTACACTAGAGCCCTTAAAAGATTTTTAGAATGAATAAAATTTAATTTTTAATTACCTAGCTGGCGAACTCTAATATATATATACAGTTCATTACAAAACTACTATAAAAACTGAATATTTAAGTAACTGTTTTAAATCCAATTAAATATTAAATTAATTAATATTTAAATAAATATTTTAAATTTGATTACAACAATCTAAAGCATTTCTGCTTTACCTGAAAAATATTTTCCGGAATTAACAGATTTATTAGGTATAAACAGCATATTCTTAATATTATCTACTTTTTAAAATGGAAGCATTATATTCTGTATTTAGTTTCCTCATTTCATAACGCATGTTTAAACAACATACTGAATGTATAATCATTTGTAAACACAGAGAAACTAACGTAAAACATTAAACTCATATTTGAAATGAAGTATATTTTAGTTTTCCTTTCTTGAGAATCGTTGCCATATACGGCAAGTTAAATAACGCAAGAAAGTATTCTCTCTTTCTCATATGTGTTTTCAGAGTTTCAGAAAGCATTGCTTCGCTTTACTCTGCATCTGGTGAAGAGCATCGGTAGAACAAAATAATTAGTATGGGAGTGTTTTTTCACGTTGGCTGTATAAGTAAGTATCTGACAGTCACGTCTCGGTGCGTTGGCCGCTGTTGGAGTCTCTGTGCTTGGAGGCAGCGTCTTAGCATAGCTGCGTAATTTTTTTTATGTATGTGTCAATAAACGCTTACCTGCCTAAGAAATTATATCACACATTTCCTCTGCAACATCTCGCCCATCAACTGAAGATTCTCTTCAATCAAACGAAAGAAGGAAACTGTTTATTCACCACTGTTTATTTTCTACAAGACAGAA
>KK118770.1:207462-220399 GCA_000611955.2 Stegodyphus mimosarum | reverse complement strand
TTCCTTATCAGCAGTCAATCAACAGTTACCCTTCGAAGGCCCCGTTACTTGCTTAGGAATTTCTTGAGAGGAAAAATAGGGATTTTGGGCATAGATAAGTGCAGTAGACTGTTATCTTTGTTACTAGGATCTCTTTCAGTTCTCATACTTAGAATTATATGCTAACATAAATACAGTGGGCCTGAATTTGTTAAACTAATGCCTTAATAAATTATGAGGGTTAAATTAATGAATAAATATTATGTGTAACAAATAAAAAAATTTAATTAGCAATCGTATTTTAGGAAAATTTTCTGTTTCTTTTCCTTTTCTTTCTATAGGCCCTTTTTTTTTTAATTTTTTTTCATACTACATTTGGGCCATTTATTTTTATTTTATTTTGTCCCGACTTTTTTTTCTGGCCTTTTGAACTCGTACAAAGTGTACGAGATTCATTTTTACTGTCCTCTGAAACACGAAATTGTCCCCCTTTCTATATACCTTTCCTTCGCACCTAAGCTTGATTTTTCGCCCATCGGTGCAGAAAGACTTAGCGGGTGCAAAACAAGACATCTGTCTTCTTTGTCTGTCTGTCTGTCTGTCTAATAATTAGTATGGACAAAAAGACGTAAGTATAAATCAAGTGGTCACCATCAGTCGACGAATAAGGTGAGCTTTTGGTAGAAGGTCCAAATCAGTGAACTGAAGAGTCAAGTATGGATAACAGATGTTAAGGATGGAGAATGTCAGATGGATATTTGTGTTTTTCTCTGGGAAATGGAGAACATCTAAGAGAGCTGATGCAGTTGTTAGGATGAGTGAGAAAAAAATAGAAGAAATTTCGGGCAAGTTTTTGAATATAATCTTGGATTGCATCTTATTTGAGATCGCGGTGGATATACGAATTTGGAATGAACCATGGTGCGTTGATAATCTCTCTCATGGCTTTTTTTAAAGAACTTGGATGTGTAGCAGATGAGTTTTGGTATAGTGGTCCCAGACAGGATTTTCATAGAGTAATGCTGGTCGAGGTATAGATTTATGTAAGATGAGTTTATTTGAAACGGGCATATGACATCTTCTGCCAAGAAGTGGGAGCAAGCGTAATATTAATATTTTTCAATTTCCCTCAGATCTTTCTGAAAAGTTAATTTTTTACCTATAATTACTCCTAGATATTTGACTTCGTCAAATCAGTCAATTTCTACATCAAACAGAAGAGGTCTTGGTGGAGCGAAATTTGTTTGTCCTTTACGAAAAATAATTGCTTTTTATTTTTCAGTATTAATTGCAATCCTCAAAGAAGTGAGCCATTTTTCTAGATGATTGAGGTAATGTTGAAGAAGGAGCTGGACAACAGTAACTGTAGAAGTTTGGGTCATAACTGCAGTATCATCTGAGAAAAGAGCTATGATAATCTGTGAGTCTTTAGGAATATCGTAACTGTAAATTTTATGGTGAAAGCACTGATCCTTGGGCACTCCAGGGAAAATGTTTCTCGTGGTAGAAACAGAATTGCCAATTTTCACTGCAAAGCTTCTGTCTTGGAGATAGGAAGCAATAAGTCTTATACAATGATCGGCGAAGTTCAGCTTAATAAGTTTGTAAATAAGTCCCCGGTTCCACACTCTGTCAAAAGCTTTCGCAATATCCAGGAGAATGGCTCCGGTTGGAAACTTATAATTGAAACCATCAGTAATATAGTTGATGACACGAAGCAGCTGGTGATTAGTACTATGAACATGATGGAAGCCAAACTGTTCTTCTGGAATATAAGAGCTCTGTGGAATAACTTGATTAAGGTGATATAGAATAATTTTTTCAGTTATTTTAGGAAGTTGGCTGAGGAGGATAATTGGGCGGTAGTTCTGCGAAAATGTTGAATTTTGATGCGGTTTGGGGAAGACGACGACGATGGCATGTTTCCATATATTAGGAAAGTAAGAGAATTTGATGATAGAGTTGATAATCTTAGTAAAACAAGTGATAACATTGACAGGAAGATGTTTCAGAGCTTTAGTAGAAATATCATCAACACCTGGACCTTTTTTGGGTTTTAAGGAACTAATATAATCGACAACCCGCTTAGGCGTGGCGAGGAATGTAAAGTTAAAAGGACCTGGGATTTTTAAAAAGGTACTAACAGTTTCATTAACTTTGGAGATATGATTTTTGTCGTAAGGGGTGGTATTAGGCGTAAACGTTTCTTCTAGTATATCTGCAAGGTGTCAGCTTTATCATCGTCAGAATAAACCATTCCGTTGGGACCATGAAGTGGCGGAATTTGCTTGAAGGTTTCTTAAATTTCTTAGCAATGTCAAAAAGAGAATTATCTTCAGTTGCGAGAGAGAGTTGAGGAAGTTTCTCCAGTGTTGTGTCTTGAAGTTACTGATGTCCTTTTTGATGTCACGCTGAAGAACGTTCAGTTGCGTTTTGAGCCTCGGGTTTCGTGTATTTTGCCAGTTTTTCTTAATACGATTTTTGCATTTGATTTTTTGTCTTATGCTGGCTGGAAGAGGAAGAAAAGGATGGGAACTGATGAATTTATTGGTAGAGAAATTAACAGCATGTTGAATATAGGTGGTAAACTTCTTGATTTCAGATTTAATATCGTCATTGATAATTTTAGGATTTCCAGGAATGGTATCTGAAATGACTTTTGTGAATTTCTTCCAGTCTGTGACACCAATACTCCTGCTCGCTGTTAATACTGATTTCAAGAAGGTTGGGATTGTGGTCGGATGAGAGAGCTGGCATAACAGAAATTTGGGAATTATATTCGAGGTTGCTGGAGAGAAAAAAGTCAATAATTGAAGAAGTATTATAGCCGTAATGATTGGGTTCATCAGTGGCATGAATGGTATAATTTTTATTTTGAATCATGTTAAAAATTTCTCTTCCTTTTCTAGTGCTGGGTCCTTGATTCCAGCATTGATGCTTAGCATTGAAATTTCCTCCAATTAAAGCAGGTGAGTTAAAATCCAATAGATGTTTAATTTCAGAAATGAGGGGACTATTATTAGGAGGTATATAGATATTAGAGATAAGGAAGTTTTTGAGCTCAATTTGAATTGCGATAGTATTACTTTCAAAAGAGCTAGAAAACTTTTGTTTGAGTTGATGTTGGATGCCGTTTTTGACAAAAGTGATGATTCCATCTCCGCGTCCGTTTTCTCGGTCCGTACGGTAAGTCGAATAGTTTGCGTAAAGCACTTTTAGTGCAAGTTTCAAACGAGTTTCCTGAATAAGGATTACTTTAGGTTCTAGTTCCAGAAGAAGGTCACCAAATTCGTCTTTTTTGTTAAATAGGCCTTTAGCATTCCATGAAATAATTTTGATTTTTCTCAGATTAATATTGCGTGGCATATTAAAGGGAATTACTAATTTTGTCAAGAATGTCCCCAATAGCACCTATTTTGTCTATAGGCGGAGTTTGTTTCTTCATTGTTTTGAGGCCTTCTATAATAACAGTCCATATTGTTTTTAATGAACCCAAATGAAATAAGTCTGAAACAGTGGAGCTTGTGGTTGGAGTTTCAGATGAGTTGGAGTTCTTAATATTTTCAGGCCCCGGAGAATCCATTTCTTTATTTAGATGTGAAAAGTTGCTGCTTCGTAAATTCGAATGATTTTTTGTTGGTGGATTGCTGGGTGTGAATTTATGCTTGGTGTGTTGTGGTCTAGCTGGACACTGGGAGAAGTTAGCTGGATGTGGACCACCACAATGGCAGCAAGTGGCCGGCTTATTTTTGTCAATTTGGCAGTTTCTAGGTTCATGATTTCCCCCCGCAAAGCACACAAACCCAGTCACAGGTACATAAATGTGAGCTGTGGAAGTATTGCTGGCAACGATAGCATTGTGGAGGGCCAGGCCTCCGCTTTAAAGTTCCAGCAGTGACATTTATATATCTGATGTGCTTGATATGATAAATGTTTTCTGATGCTTCAGTCTTAGGAAGAGGAATTAAGAAAAGAGCCATTCGCTTATTTTCCTTTCTATTTCTCCTGATCAAGAAAGTATTGATTCCCTAAAATAATACTTGAAGCAAGTAAGCTGATATTCCTTTTTACTGCTTTCACCTCCTATGGAAGCATCCACTTAAAAATGTAATGTCTTGTTTGCCATGAGTTTACAATGCAGTTTCGTCAACATTTAAAATATCTTTCGACGGGAAAGTAGTGAAAAGCTCTCGCAGTTTCCTCCGAAATTAGTGCATACGTCTTCGTTCACATCAGCTCTCTGGTAGCATTCAGTTTGATAAGAATTCTTTGACTTAAATCGAGAAAGCCATCATCACTGTATTTATTTTCTGTACCCACTCTTCGTATCGCTCTGTTCACTCTTCGTCTGCAATAGGGATCCATTTATCGGAAAATTTCCAGATCTAGCCTCCTAGAACTATAGCAGTAGAGCTTTTTCTAGATCTTCTTGGAACATATTTCTCATGCGTTTCGATTTTTCCCATGAATATAAAATTTATTCCTTGTTTTTCAAATAACTCGCCAAAATAATTTTTTAATTCCATAGTCCGTTGCTAACTTTATACAAATTCTCATCTCCTGTTTAATATTCGCCATTCTGTAATTTCTTTAAAATTTATGCCTTTGTCTTCAAAGTTAGAGTTTTGTACTTTCTACGTGTAGATATCCGGAATTTTTGCACGTTCACACCACACACTGAGAAAGAAAAACTAGAGCACATTAGCTTGTCTGCACTGCAGGCATAACTGAAGCAGCTCTCTAGAATCTGTAGTAAAGAGTGGTTTTTCTGAATTTTTCAGAAAATTGATAAAAAATAAAGAAATGATTCTCCCCCTACCTCGACTCATTCATAAAGAGTTCTGAATGAATCCAAGGAACCACCTTCCACCGCCTCTGGCATGAGGGCTACTCTATAAGCTTATAAATTTTAACATTGGCAGAGAAATGATTGAGTTGCTCGTCTCATTCATCCCTAATAGGAAGTTCTCAATCTCCATCGGAAAAGATGTTTCAAATACAAGAATCATCAATGCAGGAGTCCCCCAGGAGTCCATTTTAGAGCCGATATTATACCTGCTATATGTAGCTGATTTTCCAAGTGTACACCTTGATAGAAACAATTTCCTTGATTGTTACGTAGACGACACAGCTCTTGCTGTGAAGTCTGCTAATGTAAATCATGCGGTTAAGAAATTGCAAGCCATCACACCTACTATTGAGAATTAGTGCACACTATGGAGAATTTCAGTTAATGCGTCAAAAGGGTCCTAATTGTCAGACGTAAGCACACACAGATGCAGCTTAAAAGAAAATTATATTTATTTAAAGAAGAAGTTCCCCAGGTTGACAAGCTAAGTACTTAGGTGTAACTTTAAATAGAAAGCTTACTTGGGAAGACCCCATAGCTAATGTAAGGAAAAAAGCATATGGAGTTATTAACAATTTGAAGCCTCTGTTAAACAGATTTTCAAACTTAGAAGGAAGAGATTAGTTTACACAATGAATATACGTTCCATCATCACACATGCTTCGCCTGCGTGGTGTGCAGCCAAGAAGAACTTGCATAGGTTGCTACTTATCGAAAATATGGTCCTGCGTATGATCACGAATGCGCATTATTATGTTAGTAATAATATGTTACAAAAAGATCTAAAGATTGATACCTTGGGAGTGAACTTGTATAAATGGAATAGGAATTTTTACGACAAGGCAATCACATGCTGTCATCTTACTAAACTAAATAAACTTACTTTTTGAGGTTCTCAACGAAGATTGTGAATTAAGACCACTTACGGCCCACCTCACCAACGAGTCTACCTTTCCTACCTAACGATTCATGCGCAAAATTTTGTATATAGTGTATATTTGTAGATAGAGTTTATTTTCAGTATCTCATTGTATTGTTGCGTGCGTACGGGTTCGTAATGGATTGAATGCACCAGTCGTTAAAAGTTAATGAAATTTATTCTTTTCATACGAAATAAAAAAAATACTGATATTCAGATATATATCCTCAGAGATATTCGTACAGTATCACAATATCTCAAACGTTAAACAGAATTCAATCCAAAACAGATAAAGTTAATCCAATATCACAGCGAATTCGCTACAATCAATCATAATATTAAGTAAACAAACAGCAGTTCGCTTTAAACAGCTACACCTACAACTGAGATGAGGTGTTTCAATTCGACCTCTATAAGCTTTCTAATTATTTACTAGAACATTCCTGTAAAACCTCTATTTTTCTCGATGTTTGTGGATGGCAACAGTAATTATGAGATATTTATTTATTAAATATTCAATGCAAGCGCTCTTTTATATTTACCCTTCCGACGTAGCTTTCTCTTCAAAAATCGTCTGCTTTGCACGGGAAAATAAAGCAATAGCTAATTAAATACGAAATTCGTAACACTATGTATTGTATACTCAATAAAAATTCTTTTCTTATCTGTATGATGTATATTCACATGTTAGGACGCCACATTCACCTTAGCCTTGCTGTCCATGATCGCTTTTATTATCGACCGCGCGATGTTCAGTGCCCACGTTTTCCAACTTCCTCCGTTCTCCTCGGGAATGTTACGAGCAGACAGACTCACGTTATGCGCTCATGTGGCAAATCTTGATTGAGCCGGAGAAACTGCACTTTGTGTGGTATTCCGGCTATACGACATCAGTCAGTCAGGCCAAGGAACCTGCTTAAGGCAGGGAGCTTAAGCAGTGATAAGACGTGGACAGTAGGACAATAGCCACTAACATTTAGCGGAAATGGTATAGTCTAGGAATGCAGGCATATGCCTCTTTATACAGAAAGGAAATACAGGCGATTTTGGCACACATACTAAATACAACATGCATTTTTTTCGTTAAACGATGAAAAAGTAATTTTTTGTCAAATGTTTAATTCGAATTAACCGAAGTGATAAAGATTTAGTTCTAATTAATGAGATATTTTTAAGATTAATTCCAATATAAGTATTTGAGGACCTTTGGATTAGTCCGAATTAATGCCACATTTATTACTCGAATTAAAAAGTGTCCTCTGTACAATGAATCTAGAACATTAAGTGTATTATCATACGATTCTGAATCATTAATGTATTGATAAACACCTGCAGAAACGAAATTAAAAAAAGGAAAAAAAAATCTGAAAGGTTTCAGATTTTAGATTACGTCCAAAGGGGCGTTTATTTAACATTTTGTGTGTTACCTTTATTTGTTAAATACCATGTTCTTCGCACTTAAACCATAAAATTCAGTTCAACAGCAATATCGCAAAATAATTTTAAATTGAGCATATCTTTAGAAATTTCGGTACACGCTCTCACGCGCTGGAGATAAAAATGTTTTTCTGTACAACGTTGGTATTGCTGGCTTTGCAATCTTTGAGTTTGTTAATGAAAAATTCGTTAAAGTTTTAGAGAATATTGTTACGAATTTCACATTTATTTGGCTATTTATTTAGAACTCTAATTAGAATTCCTTTTTATTTTCCCGTGCAACGCACGCAGACGACTTTTGAAGAGAAAGCTACGTCAAAAAAAGAAAAAAAAACATGCATACATTTATGCAGATTTTTCATTTTTTAAAATTTAATGCAGAGCGATAACATTTAGTGGCAACAATTTGAAAAGTGATACGCCGTTTTTGTGTTTCCGACGCAAAATCGCAAAACGAAAGTAATAGTCCTTCGGGACTAAATCCCTTTGGACTAATAAAAGCTGTAGAATTCTGTCCTCAGATGCTTCCTTTATTTATGCGAGGAAACTTGAAAACATTCTTTTATAGTGTTTCTACTATATTCTGTTCCAACACATGTAAGGTCAACATCAAATACTTCTGGTTTCAAAAGAGTTTCAATTTTGCAAAAAAGCAAAAATTACTTATATTCGATTTGTTGTAAATGTACTAAATCATGTCTTTTAAGAAGTTTAAATAAAGTTTTAATCAGCTAAAACTACGCATAAAACAGAAAGCTAATTGCTTCATTATGAGAATACCATTTAAATGAAGAATAACTTTTGCCATTCTATGTAATGTTGCGAAAAATTCGGCGGTTGCGCCTGTATGTAAGCTTTCCGGCATAGCACTAGGGTTGCCATAAAATAGTGTATGGTAGGGTTGCCAGATTGGCGACTTTATCGCCCATTTGGCGACCAAATTGGCGATATCCCATGGTCCAATCGGGAAGCTTCTAGAATAACTTGCTGTCGAGATATTTCTCGAAACGTGTGGAACTTAAAGAAAAGCTATATAAACCCTTGCGTTTCTGAGGGCAGGCAGATTGTGAAAGATTGTGAAGAAGTGTGAGCATAGTGAGAAGTGTGAGAATAGCTGCTTACTGTGAGTGCTAAGCTACGCAAGAGTTTTGTGAACGGAAAGCGATCGAGATAGTGCTTTGCCGTGAAGCTACCTTTACAGTATAGCTTGACAGTGTATTGGTGATTGTTCCACGGTGTTTATTAGAAGTTTAGTGTTGCCGTGAAGCCACCTGTACAGTTACAGCCTGAAGCTGTGTTGCTGATTGCTTCAGCGTATTTATTGTAGATTTTCGACGCTTTTAAAGGTAATTTTGGAACTGTGCTGTAAATAGTGATTCTTGTAAATAAATTGTGCTTTTTATTGTTCTGCATCGTGTTTTCATCGGATACTCTCAAATCCACGAACCCGTAAAACGCAACAACTGGTGTCAGGAGTGGGGTTTGAGAGTGAATGCCAGTCACCCGTCTACAGGAGAAAGCAATGGCGGAGGAAATGAATGCTTTGATGGACATGTTAGCAGCTCTGAAAGCCAACATGTTAGCAGGTCTGAAAGCTGGACAAGAAGAGATGAAACAAGAAATGAAAGCCGGACAAGAACAGATGAAGCAAGAAATGAAAACCGGACAGGAACAGGTGAAACAAGAAATGAAAGCCGGACAAGAAGAGATGAAACAAGAAATAAAAGCCGGACAAGAAAAGCTTCAAGAGCAACTGCGACAGATGGAAATGGAGCAAAACAAGGTTAGAAGCGACATCATGGAGCTTAGAGAGGAAACCAAAACCAAATTACAAGATATGAAAAATCCTGAAGGACAGATAGCCAGATGGATTCAAAGACTCCAGGAATATGACTTTGAAATAAAACATCGTAAAGGCTCCTCCCATGGAAATGCGGATGCTTTATCTAGGAAGCCTTGTCCTGCGCATTGCGGATATTGTTCAAGAGCAGAAGCTAAGTATGGTTTGGCGAATCCTAGCGTCCGACAAGTAACATCTTCAACAGCATCGGAGCCAGATCCGTGGAGTCATGAAAAAGTTAGAGAAGACCAGTTGGCGGATCCTAACATTAAGCCAATAATAGAGCTGAAGGAATCATCGGCTACGAAACCCAAGTGGCAGGACGTTTCCATCTTCAGTCCGATGACTAAAAGGTACTGGGCTCTCTGGGACTCACTTCACCTTCGAAATGGAGTCTTATATCGACTGTGGGAAAGCGACGATGGAACTAATAAAAGATGGCAGCTGCTGCTTCCTCAAAACCGAATACCTGATGTCCTGAAAGAAATACACAGCAGCCCAACAGGAGGGCATTTCGGCTATATGAAGACATTAAACAAAGTTCGAGAGCGCTTCTTTTGGAGTTCCGCAAGAAACGACGTTGAGAAATGGTGCCGGTCTTGCGATGCCTGCGCAGCCAAGAAAGGACCAAAGGAACGCTGTCGCGGAAGAATGCAGCGATACAACGTTGGAGCGCCTTTCGAGCGAATTGCCCTTGATATACTGGGACCTCTGCCATGGACTAAAGATGGCAACAGATACATTCTAGTTGTCATGGATTATTTTACGAAGTGGCCTGAAGCATATCCAATTCCAGACCAAGAGGCTGTCACTACGGCTGAAGTCCTGTTGCAGAATTGGGTATCTAGATTTGGAACTCCCCTCCAGATTCATACCGACCAAGGCAGGAACTTCACTTCGGCTGTGTTCAAAGGACTGTGCGACTTATTGGAAATAAAGAAAACACAGACCACCCCGTTACATCCGCAGTCTGACGGCATGGTGGAGAGATTTAACCGCACAATCTTGAACCACCTATCGCTTATGGTTTCCAAGAACCAAGAAGACTGGGATCGTAAGCTGCCCCTGTTCCTGCTTGCTTACCGTAGTGCCGTCCACGAGAGTACCGGCTATTCCCCTTCTCAAATGCTCTTCGGTCGTGATCTCCGTCTTCCGAGTGACCTGCTTTTCGGCCGTCCTCCGGATCTACAGTCCTCTCCTGAGGAGTACGTTCAAGATCTCCAAGCCCGGTTGGAAACGATGCACAGGTTTGCTCGAGAGCGAATTAACATCTCGACGGACAGGATGAAGAAGAGGTACGACGCAAGAGCGACCGAACATAAGTTCCAGGAAAACGACAAGGTTTGGCTGTGGAATCCGAGCCGTCGTAAGGGCATTTCTCCCAAACTGCAATCGCATTGGGAAGGTCCCTACACAGTCCTCAACAGACTGAATGACGTCGTAATACGGATCCGTAAGTCTCCCAATTCCAAACCTAAGATTGTACATTATGATAGGTTAGCTCCATACTATGGCCATAGTAATTAGTGATAGTTATTTTTGTTATGGGTACCCCGTATTTCGTAATGGTTTTATGTTTAATTGTATGATTTATGCATAGTTGCTTGTACATAGATCTTTGTAATTAGTGTAAATGTTTTTGTTATTTGTAAATACTGTAAATATTTGCAAATTTTGTTATTATTATAATTTATTTATTTGTTTTGTAGCTTGTTCGATTATTTCTTTTTGGCTCCGAACCAGGGATTGTACTGCCCGGGACGTGCAGTCCTTGGGAGGGGGCAGTGTTGCGAAAAATTCGGCGGTTGCACCTGTATGTAAGCTTTCCAGCATAGCACTAGGGTTGCCATAAAATAGTGTATGGTGGGGTTGCCAGATTGGCGACTTTATCGCCCATTTGGCGACCAAATGGGCGATATCCCATGGTCCAATCGGGAAGCTCCTAGAATAACTTCCTGTCGAGATATTTCTCGAAACGTGTGGAACTTAAAGAAAAGCTATATAACCCCTTGCGTTTCTGAGGGCAGGCAGATTGTGAAGAAGTGTGAGCATAGTGAGAAGTGTGAGAATAGCTGCTTACTGTGAGTGCTAAGCTACGCGAGAGTTTTGTGAACGGAAAGCGATCGAGATAGTGCTTTGCCGTGAAGCTACCTTTACAGTATAGCTTGACAGTGTATTGGTGATTGTTCCACGGTGTTTATTAGAAGTTTAGTGTTGCCGTGAAGCCACCTGTACAGTTACAGCCTGAAGCTGTGTTGCTGATTGCTTCAGCGTATTTATTGTAAATTTTCAACGCTTTTAAGGGTAATTTTGGAACTGTGCTGTAAATAATGATTCTTGTAAATAAATTGTGCTTTTTATTGTTCTGCATCGTGTTTTCATCGGATACTCTCAAATCCACGAACCTGTAAAACGCAACAGTAACATAATTTTGGTGCTGCTAGTTATAATAAATAATGCCGCATCAGGCGACGTTCTTAGACAGCTATGATATTTTTTCCCCCACCAAGGGATTTTCTCAGTAGCAGAGCGGCGAGCCGCCCTCTCTATGAGTGGCGTCAAACATCGGAGTACCTGGTCCCAGCTCATAGACCTTTCCCCCCTGAAACAGGCAGTGGGGAGTGATGACGTAGCCACGATGACACTGAGCGTGGAGATGCAATTCACAACATAGAAATTAGCGTTTTAAATTTGAAGAACCAGCGTTTAAAATAAGCTGTGTGTGAAAGATAGCTATAATTTGGAAGAGACAATGTTACTGCAGTATGCATTTTACATTGAACACTAAAAAACTTAATAGTACTTACTGAATTTTAAAATAACAGACAAAATGCTCTACTCTTAGCATAAAGTTCCTTTTTTTTAATTTGCAGGGATTTTTTTTCTTTACATGCCTGTTTATTTCTAATCATTTATTTATCTGCATGTTAACTAAGAGAACTCTACTACTGCTTCTAAGATAACTATAATAACAGCTATTTAAAATTAAACAAAAACAATCTTAAATTGGCATAGTTTTAAACATGTGTGGTTATATATGGCAAAATTTCTGGTAGTTTGAGCTTCAGCCTAATTGTAAATTTTACATTGGCATATTTTTCTTCCGATTCAACATAATAATAGATATTTTTTTAAATAATTTTGTAACTTAGGCTTTCATCATATTACATTTAAATAAATACATGTAAGATTGTTATCTTAATTTAGACAAAACAACTTTACTCACAGTACCTAAAACATTATTTAATTTTTCAAAAGTGGGGATTAAGGAGACAAGTCTTCTTATGCCAACTACTTTAATATTATACTATTATATTTTATCTAGAATGCTAAAAGCATTATCTAGAATGCTAAGCTAGCACAAAATCGAATTAATAATAACACAGGATACAATAAAAATAACTTAATAAAATTAGTTCTTATTTGAAATATGCTTTATGCTATTAACTTCTAAAATGTCATCTAAAAATATTTCAAATCAAAACATATTATATATGCTTACTTGTACAGTCGCAATTCAACTACAAGCTGTTGAAATATTATTTATTGGCTGCCACATTCGAAGCAATCCACTTTTTTGCCTTTTGAGTTGCTTTTCTTTGGGAAAAAACATATGCATTTCTATTTAAGAAACGTATTCTAATAAAAGTTCGCACTCTGCAAAATAAACGAATTGCTTTTCTGATAACTTCAGGATAATGTTTCTCCAGTTTATAAATTAAAGAGCCTATTTGATGATTCGCTTAAGTACATACAAGGGTTCTTCTTCTCAAAACCTGATCTGGAACAGGGAGAGGAAAATACGCTATGTACTGGTGTAGCTATTGTGATGGAGAATAACTGCCCATTAAAGGGATTTGAAATCCTCTTTTATTAAATCACTATTATTTACACACTTCCCAACTCGGGAGGG
>KK118770.1:169406-204907 GCA_000611955.2 Stegodyphus mimosarum | reverse complement strand
CTCTGCATTAGTTTTCTTTTCAAATGTCTCCGATTTCTTGGTGTTATTTCGTTTACATCACACGATAAATTTACTTTCGGCACAGCATTGCATTTCAACAGTTTCCTTTGTGGCAATCCAAGCAAGCGATTTCTCATATCATCTTCATAATCACTGCACAGAAAATGTTCGCTGCAAATTCTTGCGTTTTTCACATTAATAAAATCTTGTCTTCGACATTTATGTATCCATTCTTTCGTCAAAATCAAATTGTCCTTTGGGAAAGCATGAAATACAATATCTCTTCCTTTCGTATTTCTATAAGTATTACGGCACGTTGCTACAGCACAAGAAGCCATATTTTAAATGTAGAATTTAAAAGGTTAGGTTATGGTTATTCAATTATGGCAAAGCACACCAGGGCTATCTACCTAAAGGGAGGGATGCCTTCGTGGAGGACTTTCTAAGGGAAACTGGCTCTGAATTTAAAAGGAAAACTGATTAAAACTATATATATATACATATACATACAAGAATTATTTTAAATATTTGCATTATTAGAAAACAAATAAGTATGATTAAAATTAATTTGAGATATGCGACCTCCAGAAAATCGTCTCGCAAACTGAATGAAACTACAGTTTTAAACGGGCGAAATCAGAGCAGGTGCATAACAATGACGTCAGATTACTACCAGTTAACCCCCTCCATAAGGCTCGTGTCGGCGAGGAGTCGAACAAAGGAATGACCTAGCCCTTTCTATTTATCCCTGCCTGGTCCTACGACCTACCTCCCGTTGAGAAATAATATCTTTGGAATATATCTCAACGAAGTAAGAATATGTATACTAAACTACATAAGAGTAACTAAGTTTAAGAAAATGTCCTAAAGGTTGAAGTAAGTGTCACGCACGAAAATAATTCTCAACTTTGAAAATGGAAAAAAAGCTGTCGTAGTGGTAAGCAAAGATGGGAAGCCATTCAAAAACAAAACTTGTAAAGGTCGTGTGAAAATTTTAAAGGGCATCATAATAGTTTCAGAATAAAATCACAGTTACCTAAAATTCCGGAAAAAATGCAAAGAAAAATATAAAATAATACACAATAATAAAAATACCCCAAAAGTACATAAAGCATTAACAAAGTGATGAGAGACGAGCGCATTCACAAAGCATCATTACTATTGCTATTTGCTTATTAGTGCAATATAGGAAGAATGTTAATATAAAAATAACTTATCCTAACTAATACTATAAATGCGAATGTGGGTTTGTTTGTTACGTTTTCACGCCTTAATTACTTCACCGATCATCATGAAATTTTCAAGAAATATTTTTGATATATTAGAAAAGGCTATAGGCTACAAAATGTAACTTACCTGTTGAAACTTAAGCTATATAATAGATTTTATAGCTTAAAATGATTGTCGTTGTATAAGCATTAAATTTTGAAAGTTTCATAACGATAAGTTAAACGATGTAAAAGTTTGTCTGGGCGCGCAGGTGCGTGGCTTATAACCTTTCCTAATATATCAAAAATATTTCTTGAAAATTTCATGATGATCTGTTAAGTAACTAAGGTGTGAAAGCGTAACAATTATTAATTAAGCGTTTATTAATTTTTATTTGTTTAATTTAATTTATTATTTAAAATCCTTCAGGATTTCCGGCTTTCGGCTCTTCTTTCGCAAATATTTTTTAGTCATTAGGAAATATACGTAGAAGTTTCACGAGATTTCGTGGCGATACACGTAGTTTTAAAATTCACGCGGAGTTTGAAACTTATTTAAGGACAGTTTAATTTTTTACAGTTTTTTTTTTTCCTTTTCGAAATGCCTCGCAAACGTAAATTTAACATGTCTAGGAATTCATCTCGGGCTGGGGCAGCAAAAATTGCTTGATCGCAAGAATCTTCCGAACAAGCACAATTAAGAAGATAAGAATAAGCAAGGCGACAATCTGTCTTGAGAACTGATGAAACAACTACATTAACCCACCACATTAAAAACCACAAATTAAACCACATTTTCGTTATTATCGCTTATAATAAATACGATAAATTTCAAAACGCGCCAAAATGCAAATTCACATATATCTTAGGGAATTTTGAGTAAAAACTCCAATTTTTTGCAGATATGCTTAGAAATGAATCTACTTTAACATGATGGCAAACATTTTATAGGTTACATTTCAAAAGTGTTTTCGAAAAATTCATAAAAATTATTTTAAAATACAAATTTTAAAAATAAATCATAAAAAGTTGGCGAATTTTATTTGGAATGAACCTAAATTTCGAAATATAAAGGAAGAATCAAATAAGTATAATTAAAAAAAGCTGTATTGATAAATATATATCAAATTCAATTAATATTGAGGAGCTAAAATTTTGCGAGCTCATATTTGAAAAACTGCTCCTGCGAGTTTTACAAAACTTGGGAGTTTAGCATAATTTGAGTCGTAGAATCGAAATATAGAAAAAAATTGGCATGTCATTTCAATAAAATCCAATTTTGTGTCAAAATACCTATATTTGAACAATGCTATATATAAATCTAATACATATCTTAAGTCACGCTTTCGAGACACGAAAAACGCAATTTGAATTTTGAATTTTTGATTTGGAGAATAGTCTTTCGCTCTAGCAACATTGACAGGAATGCTGTAGTATTCTCAATATGATCTTCAAGTTCGGGAAGCACAAATTATTTGACACAATTAATTTCAGAATATCGAATGAGGCTTTCATACCGGCTGTATAAATATCTTTCGAAGCTACTATTTTGTCATAAAGTTCTTCTGTGTTAATATCTTTATTGTCACCACACTGTAACAATTTTCCTAATTTAATGCATTTTATTTTCAAATTTGCATTATCGATCTCTGATAAATTACCCAGGAAACTAAAATTATCGTAGTTATTTTTCATTGCATCAAATCTTTCATTTAATGATGCCCAAGCAATATCCAAAATTCTAAAAAAGGCATTTGCCCTAAACTTCTCTTCTCGAGATTGAGAGGATTCATCATCATGTTCGTAATCGAAGTAACATTTCTTTTCCCTTCGTCGGACTTCTTCAAGTTTTAAACTGTGGCTAACCATTCACTTCTTCACTAAGCTCTTTCGCTTTTTCAAAATACTTTAGTAATTGATATCAATTCTATATTCTTCAATGAATATTCTTAAGTTGCTTTTCGCCTTTAGGGCTAGTGTAACATTCAAACCATTTCCTTGCAATTGTTTGCCAACACTCAAACCCTTTTCTTGCAATTGTTTGCTAACACTTAAACCTTTTCTTGCAACTGTTTGTTGACAAGATAAAGTCTGTTAAGCAAATAAATTAAATAAGGATAAATTCTGTCAAGGAACAAATAAATTTATAATCCTTGATTTTGGCACACAGACTTCGTACTTCATGAAGCACTTCTTTTGAAAAGCATTCACCTTCGAATATTTTAAAAACAGCCTCATAGATTTCTCTTAGTTGATATCTTAAAAAGGTCGATTGGCTTCAATGTTACTTTCCTAACGAGTGTTTGAGAGAGGTTTTTAAACAGAAAATATTTTTCAAAAGAACTGTCCATCGCTAAGGAGAAGAAGAAAATAAATTGTATAATTCTTGAAATGTGAGGAAAAAAAACTAACTGTATCTGCATTTACCTTTGCTGCATCGTTAATCATTAAATTTAAGTTACGAGCGGCGCAAGGAACATAAACTGCATGAGGATTTATTTTTAAGATATTATTTTGAAGACCATTTCTCTTCCCTTTCATATTTGCGCCGTTGTCATATCCCTGGCTTCTCATCTCATCAAGGGGAATGTTCCACACTTTCAATATTTCCATTACTGTCACACATAGGCCATGACCTGTAGACTCATCAACTTTAATAAAGCTCAAAAAATGCTCCTTGATTTCGGCTCATATAGGCTGTGACCTGTAAACTTATCAACTTTAATAAAGCTAAAAAAATGCTTCTTGATTTCGGCCACCTTATCACTGCAGAGGACAAAACGTATGACGACATTCATCTGTTCAGTTTTGCTAATATCGGGAGTACAATTTAAAGTTATGGAATAAGACTTGGTTTTCGTAAAGATAACAAGATTTTGTCTCTTATACTACTGCCAATAATTTGCAGCATTTCATTTTGACCATCTTTGCTTAGATAATGATGCTGTTGCTACCTTTAGGTTGTAATATTCTTTCTAGGTGAAATTCCATAACTACGTCGAACTTTGCAAACAAGTTCACTAATTTTAAGAAGTTTCCGTTGTCTTTTTGGTACAGCACATCAGATGAGCCTCAAAAGGCTAAATTCTGGCTGCCGAGAAATTTTGTGATATTAATCAGTGTTCCTAATACACTGCTCGACATTGAAAATACAACACCAAGAAAGAGTGGCCAGAAAGTGATGAAATTTGGAAAAAAGACAGAGACAGCAAGCAGCAATAAGTGATCTTTATTTCAAAATGATAATCAGAATACAGGGCAAGAACGGCGTCGGCTCAGTAGGATATAGGACCACCGCGGACAGCGATGCACAAAGAAACACGTCTAGGCGTAGAGTCAATAAGAGTGCGGATGGTGTCCTGAGGGATAGCTCTCCATTCTCTTTCAAACATTTGCCACAGTTCGTCTTCTGAACGAGGCAGGGGCAGAGTCTGGAAACGGAGTCCAATCACATCCCACACATGCTCGATTGGTGACAGGTTAGGAGAGTACGGTGGCCAGGGAAGCATTTGCATACTTTGCAGAGCATGTTGGCAGATGCGAGCATTGTGTGGTCGTCCTGCTGAAAAATTGCATTAGGCAGCCCGTGAAAGTAGGGGATTGCCATCGGCCGAAGTACATTATCCAAGTATCGTTGGGCCGTCAGAGTGCCCTGAATACTAACTAGAGGTGACCTGGAATCGTAGGCAATAGCGCCTCAAACCATTAGGCCAAGTTGTCGCGCAGTAGGGCGTTGCACAGTTACTGCCGGATTAGGTCTGTGTCTACGTCGACGTCACACACGTATGCGGCGACTATCACTGGATAAACAGAAGCGTGACTCATTTGAGAACACGACGTTTCGCCATTCTGTCATCCACATCGCTCCAGTCCGGCACCATTCTAAACATTGGCGTCTATGCTGTGGCGTCAATGGCAGTTTTCTTAACGGACGCCGTGAGTGCAGACCACGTTCAACCAATCGACGGGAAATGGTTCTCGTTGACACGGAAACATCCAGGGTATCTTGCACATGCTGCAGAATCGCGGTACAAGTGACTTGTGGGACCGCCACAGCTTGTCGGCGGATGCGTCAATCCATGCGTGCTGACGTCACTCTATCTGCACTTGCACCCCTCCTTCTTCCCACATTCCCTTGTTCCAACCATGTGCGCCATAGCCGATGCACCGCGCTCGCATCCATGTGGGCATCAGCTGCGATTTGGCGTACGGACCAACCCGCCCTTCTCAGTCCCATCACCATACCCCTCGTAAAATCGTCTATCTGCTGGAAGTGCCTTCGCTGAGGGCGGCCTGGCATTCTTTCCCATTAAACGTATCCTCCGGGTCAAAAACCAACTTTCTTCGATAATTCGTCTGGCAGAAATAACGACACGAATATTGCCCATTGTGCACATTCCTTCCCTTATATCTTACTTCACATGCGTCGGAGAGCTGCGCATTTCACGTCATTCGTATAACACAGTGACGTGCGTCTACTCTAAAATTTGCATAAATTTCTGACAACTCCTTCTTGGTGTTGCGTTTTCAATGTCGAGGCAGTGTATATTTGACCAATTTTATTTTTCATTTTCATCTCTTTTGTTTGAGAATCAACTGTTGTTTTATTTTTCAAATTTTTCTCGAGCTCTTCCCACTTTAAGAAATTTTTCATATATGCTGTGCAAGGCTTTATGTACATTTATTAAATTATTATAGCCTTTTACGAGGCTACTACAGTCAGTCGATGCAAATATCTTGCAACAGAAGCAAAAAACCATGTACGGGAAACTAATTCTCCGTTTTCAATTTTTCTGTTGTAATATGTATCACTAAATTTACGTCCATTATTATTTTTCGAATACATTAGACCCTTCTTTTGAATAGGCCTCATTTCAGACAAAGTCATTTTCACTTTGTCGCTAAGAGTTGGCCACTTTGCAGGATCATCAAAATCAATATGAAGAAAGGAATTTTCATTTATGCCAGTCTCTTTCATCGATATCTGGATAATCTTGAACTTCCGATTCATTTAGCTCCATGCTTGGAGCATTATTCCTTTCCTTTGGAGTTTCATCAGTCCTTTCAATAACTTCATTCAATATAGCTGATGTTCTTTGACTGGATGATGTCTGTTCTCTTGTAATCGATTCTAATGCTGATTCAGTATGAACATCAGTTACATCCGAAAAAGTCTTCATCTTCTTTATGAAATGAGACATTGCGTTTGCCTGCTTCTGAAGAGCAGCATCTTTCTCAGCTTTACGTTTACGATTCTGCGCACCGAAGCATCTTTTCCTTTATTTCCATGTCATCAAAATTTCAAAATTCAGTTCTAAATATTAAATATCTAATCTTTCTTTTAAAATAAACCATAACGTCTGCTAAATATAGAATAAAGATGAAAAGTAAGAAAAAATGATTAAGCTAATGAAAAAAAAAAAAAAAAAAAAAGATAAGGAGACGTTTGACCGTGTGATGGGTCAAAGTTAAATGCTTGCCAAGGTCTCCGTGAGCAGTGACCCGCAAACCTCTCTCTCCCCAATATAGTCAAAATCTAAACCTTGTCTCAACTTATTTGTACACCATCACGACACAACCGAAAAAAAAAAAAAACAGATACCAGCTCCCGGCCAACGTTGTCCACATAATAATGCCCTGTAAATATCCCTCCCAGTACATTCAACAGCTTTAAGTGAAGTTTTTCCCTGCATATATCTTTATTTTTGATGTCGTAGTGTATTATTGCATTATCTTTTATTTTTGAGCTATTGTGAACTTCTAACGTTGATTTTTGTTTATGACTATCCTCAATCTTGTAAATACTTCCATTGTTTTATTGCATTGTTGTTATTTGTTTTAATGTATCACCTGTCAGCAAAAGCCAGATTTGTAAAAGGCATCAGAGCCAAAACCGCCGATGTTTGGACATGTGATCCATAGACAATATCTAAAAATGGACTGTCCACAATAGCTCCATTTACTCCAAAATTCTTACCAAGATAGAATCAACAGATGTTGTCGCAGAAGAATGGCAACAAACGGTTCAATTTCTCCGATGGAGGAATACAACCTCTAAAGTCTTAACAACAGATAGCAACAAATAGAGCCACCCTCGTATGATATTTTGAAGTTTAATCTTCAATGTAAATACTATTCTTACATTTTGCAGAAATAACCATTAAGAATACCCCTAAAAATTAAATTCAATATCTGAAATGCCTTCTAGTTGGGCAGATTCAGATTTTCTCCAAAGAACGGGAAGGAGGGGGGACAATGAGTACCAGACACGTAACCGGAAAATTTTAGAGGAGGAAAGTGCTAAATGTTTTGTTAATATACAAACAATATACGTTTACAACTGGTATGAATAATTCTGCTGTGTGGGGTAAACCTAAGTTTCAATGACCAGTGTAGACAATTCTGTTCTTAGCTCTACGGAATTAATCAAATTTTGAAATTTCAGCCTTTAACGAGGAGGGGATTCGATGCAGTATTCCCCAGGGGGGTACGGGACGACGCCCCAAAAGCCAACTCGATATTAAAAATCTAATTACGATTTTAAACGTTATATGAAAGTAACTGAATATAAAACATCAGTTTTTTACCTCGAGCAGCCCTGTCTACGTGCCTAATGAGCTTTTTATATGTCTCATGTGGTTACAGCTTCTCATGCGACTTTCTATATGCCTTTTGTGTCTCTGTATAAACGCGTGCACGAACACACCAAGATGCTTAATCGTGGAGTCTAGTTATTAAATAAATTTTATAAACCTTGTGAATTTGGATTTGTGATATAAACCTCTACCCCGTCCCCCAAGAAAGAAAAAAAATCCTCTATACGACTTCGAATTTTCGTCCATGCAAATCTTGCTCTCCTTCAACTCCCGCGAAGAAAATGATAATTTGGCGCCTGTGATCATTTTTACATATGGCAAAATGACAAATTTGCCCTTCTAGAAAGGGCTAATTCGTTCCTCCCCTTCTCATCAGAGAAATTTTCAAGAAAAGAAAACCGGTTTTCATTGCGTACATTTTAAAAAAAGTAATAAAATCGAGTTAAATAAGGATAAATAGAAATTATATCAAGTAAAATAAAATAAGTACGTACTTCTCATCAAATTGACTTTTCTTTTCCAATAGTAGTAAGCTTATTGTGCATCGAAAATTTTCTTCGCCAACCACTCAATAAATACGAAGAAGGAATGTGTAGATGATACATAACACGTGGCTTTCTAGACGCATGAAAATTACCATTATAGGGTACTAGGCAGGCAGAAGGGTTATTTTGAGTAGTGCGCAATGTCTGCCTGTGTAGTCGGTGCAAGTACGGTATTACCTAGATTAAACTTGCTCATAGCGTGAATTCCGACGGCTTTTGGTACTCAACTTTCTTTGTATGTCACTTTACCTAATAATTGATGGATGGGTGGCAAGGCATTGATGGATGGGCTGGAAAAGAAAAGTAGGGGGCGCAAACGCCCGTAGTCCCTTTCCTGTATAGCATTCAAGGTACATTTAATTGTTTTCTTCGGTAGGTGCACATTCTTTTGCATTAAAAAAAAAGAGGTCTGTATCGTCGGCTGGTAGGCGCCCCTCTCGGCGCCCGCCTGCAAAGAAGGCCTTGCAGGCCCGCTTCCATTGGCCGTGCTTGGAACTGCCGGAGCCTTTACGCAGTGTAACTAATACGTTGCTAAAGTTCCTTAATGTAGGGAATGCAAGTCTGATGCCAAATAAAGTCTAGGTAGTTTATTTCCTTCACGGTTTTGATCCTGTATCTTTGATAGTAATTCCTGTATGAATGTTGCTCTTGACTCCTTTTTTTTTGAATTATAAGGGCCTTGGATTTGTCTTCTGAGATGGTCAGTTTCAAGGCATTTTAGAGATCATATAACTGCTGACAAGCTTGGGTTTTTTGTACTTCTGCTCGTTGCTAGATTTTCCTGGAACTATAAAGGCAGTATAATTCGGAGATAATGCAGGGAAAAAAAAAGAAGTGATGTTACCATCCGGCAAAGCACAACTCTTTTTCATCCACAAATTCCAAACCGTTATTTTTTATCATTCGTAAAATCAATTTCACTTAAAATTCACATAATTGTACATTTGGTTTACGCTTTTAATCACTATTTGTGAAGGATAAGATTTTATTTCGTATTGAAAACGAATAGAAGAACGTTAAGAAGTTGTTTCATTGAAGAACATTTCATTATCTTTCATTGAAGAGCATTTATTAATATTTATATAAAAAGGAAACAGAGAATTTACATATTTTACTTAATCTTCTAATAGTGGTATGAAAAGAAGTTAGTTTTAAAATCACTGACAATTTTTGCTATATGACCTTTCAATACACACAAATAATAAGTCAGTTTATCTACCGAATTATTCGTGTTTCCCCTCAGAATTCCGTCAATGGAGAAGCTGCCCTAGTTTTATTTTGGCATTAGTTTTTTTCAAAATGGTAATTTTCCAGTTTTTGTTTTAATCCCATAATCCTGCATTCTGTATTTCTGGTACGTTATTTACCTCTGACTCTCCTATTTGTTCGTTATCGCTGACATCAAAAATGCAAACTGAGTATCTGTATAGCAACTGAGTATCTGTATCTGATATCTGCAGCAACAGAATAATTGCAAAATTTCTAGTTTATAATTAGAAAATGGGAAAATTTACATGTCAACATTTAACAATATTTTCTTAAGGTCACCATTCAGACGCCCAGATGGTATAGTGGTTAGAGGAGACGGCTGCGTTGCCAAAGGGCCTGGGTTTAAATCCCGGAGAAGGCATGGCTGTAATTAATTGCCCGTCTTTTTACAGGAGGCGAAGGTGGCCCACCTATTAGGTGCCTCCATAATAGAGTGACCACCACTTCTGTCCTTAGTAATAGCCAAGCCGAAGTCGGCTGAGTGCCCGTCATTGAAAAAAAGCACTTGTTCGAAGTTTTCTATGCTGTGTTTGCAGGTGGATTAGATCGCGCTAAGTTGCATCTTGCAATTAACCGCATGTCTTTTTTAAAACAATAACTGCTTTCATTATTTGAATCTCGATTAAAACTCATTATATCAAAAATGCTGAGCGTCAATGTCATAATCTGAGATTTCGTTTCTAATCGTTCAATATTCTTCTGCTATTTCATTCAAGCAAAAGAATCATTGCCCCCCCCCCAAAAAAACTGCACTTTATGAATACTGAAAGCAAAAAATATAAAAACTCTAAATTTCAAGAAATCAGACTAATGGAAATAATTCCGTTAAAATTGAGTCTTCTAAGAATAATTTTCGATAATTAGGAATCATGGAATATAAAAAATAACAGCTCTCGAGAATCAAGACTGGAACTCCTGTGATGTAGAGATTTCTTTTGAGGACAATCTATAAGCATTTCCATAGCATCTTCGAGTTGATCTCTTCGGCTTGACAACCGGTTGGATAGTGATCTAGAAGTTGTTGCTAGCTTATTGAGTGAAGACAATATATTATCAATCTGTTACAGAAAGGGTGCGAGTATTACTAATGTTGTTCAGAGCTTCGTTAAGTCATTTGAATATGGCAAACGCTATATGTCTAAAGAAAGGGATGCCTTCCTGGTGGACTTTATAACATAAACTGCTTTTTTTCACGTTACGCATAAGGAAAGCAACGATAATTAACCACACAGCCAGCCTGTATGCCTCGGATTGAACCCAGGTCGAACTCGCAGTATTAAGCTGTCTTAACCATTCGCAACTATTAGCGCCTACATAATTAGGGAACAGTTTTATTATTTTAGTGAATTCGTTTTATTATATCTGCTGAGATTAAGACTTGTTTTTTCGCGGATAAACTTCTGCGAGAATTCTCTGAATGGTACAGCGTCACCAGTTTCATTCAGTCCTTTAAAAATGAATAAAATAAGTAAGATAAAGTAAAAACATGTATTTGGCAGATGTAGTCCTGTTATAAGATATTTTCTCCCTCCTTTCGTCATATCTTTGTGGTACACAAAGATATGCAGAAAGATACACAAAGATATGCCTCCTTTCGGCATAGCACACTCTGCGCGTATTCGAGAGGTCCAGGTTCGAGTCCCGGTGAGAGCATTGCTCACTTTGCATGTCTCCTGCATCAAAAATCCTAATATCTCTACAGTGGCGCCCGAATTAAAAGGTGATGGATGATGATTCTCCACCACCAGGATTTGGCGATTAGGTGCCCTAATTCCTAGTCGCCCTTTAAAAGGAGTAGTATATAAAGTAATTTCTCTCCTTTGGGCATACCTTCGTGGTATAACGATAGCACACTCGGCGTGTGTGCAAGAAGTCCAGATTACAGTCCTGGAGAGAGCATTGCTCATTTTTCGCATCTCCCGTATCACATACCCTAATATACTATATATCAGATACCTGTATACTGTAACGTAAGAAGGATTGCAGGTGCCCCACTCCTGATTCTACACGTTCTATTGTTATGTAAAATGTTTGAATTCTTTAAGCAACTGATAATCTCATTGGTAACACATTTCTAGATTTGCTTTCTTGGAAGCAGCATATTAAAAGACGAAAATTAAACTTGCTGCTATCGGCGTGCTCTTTAACCACAGTAAATTTTGCCCAACATCAGAAAAGTAATTGTATTGGGGAAAAGTAATTGTCTTACCAGTTGACTGCTGTACTTTTCAAGTACAGACTACTAAATTATTTCTAGACTGATTTAATTTTTTTCTATATTTAGTGTTTTTCTCATTCTTTTTTTAATTTGGCTTATATATTTCTAAATTATATTTGTCTAAATTCTTTAAAATGTATAATGATATTTTATAGTATATAATTTGGTTATTCTTCAAAATTAATATATAAAAATCTGTAAACATAAATTTTTCAACACATGTAACAATTCTCTTAATATTTTTGTTATGAACTTTATTGGAAACAGCCTCTGTATGTCATATGTATATTTGTATATTCATTGTAACTCTGTAAAATTTTATTTCAAATAAATGCCGCTGATAGCGGATGGTGGATAGTTTCCATCAATAGAGCACAAAAGCTGAAAGTCGAAAAGATGGTGCAGCCTCTATTGATGGTCTCCTGTCTCCTGTACTTTTCAAGTCACATAGTAAGAGATTGTGGTAACGGTAACAGTAAATAATGAGTTAATTTATACTAATACTTCTTCGTACTTCTTATACTTAGCTAATCTGTGCCATTACTATACTACAACGTTTGCTTTTGTGTGACATCTTTGACTCCTAGTTTACTCAAAAGGAATTGTTTCTTTTGTGTCTTTGTTTCTGCCACTTATGTGAATAAGTGACGTCAGCTTTGGAAAGAGACTAACTCTGATTTTGACTTAGCTTTGTGAAAATTTTCCGCAGAATGATCTTTCGTCACTCATAATATTTTTTATTAGTCGCTTATCGGCTCACAAACTACCGGTGATGTCTTTTAGGAATTACTCAGGGATACAGCGAAGAATTATAAAATAAAAATTGACCCGTAAATGTGTATAATTCTGCCACTACATTTACCCTTGTTAATGAACCGAAAAACAAGTCTACAGAAAATGTCGAAAGTAACCACAGATGCACAGCTGTGCTGAATACATCAAACAGCAGACATACGTAGCAATTCTTTCTGAGCGATGGCAATAATAGCGTTTTCATTGTTTTTGTTGCAGCTCTTCGCGTGTGCTTCTTATAATTCTCAACAATGAACACGCTCTGCTTTATCATTAGCACCATTCTATTCATCTGCTCACTAAATACGTCTGCACCTCTCACTCAAACACCTGGTTGCTGTCACGCGTATTCATGCCCCCCAATTGTGTCTGTCCCAATTTCTAATGATCTTTACGAAATACCACTTACATTTCTATCTTAGATTTAAAAATGAAATATTTTACGGATTTCTAAAAATCTGTATGTATCTATGTAAATGCCTCTATTAGAATTATAGAGAAAAGATTACTTACCGTTTCACTTTAACACATACTTAATAGCATATTGATCACATTAGAAAAAGGGGTAATTTTAGTGTGGGTAATTATGTGTGATCATATTGCTTCACATAAATTACAAACTATCTAAAAGTTCTATTAATTTACAGGTCATAAAAAAGTACTTGAAATCTAAAAATTCTTCTCACAGTCTAACATCTGCGGGGACATGTTTACCTTAAGTAAATAGGTAAAAATAAGACCTTCCATTTCCAAGTAATAAATCTAAATTTTTATTCTTAAATAAAATTAAAATTTTATTTAACTTAAATTAAATTTTATTTAAATTTAATTTAAAATGTATTAAAATTTTATTAAAACTTTAAATTAATTTTATTTAAATTTAAACAGAATTTCAAATGTAAAAGCACTGACACATATTTCTGCATTTCATTTTAGATCGCAAAATGGCATACGCGAGGAAGTATCGAAATATTAAAATATCTGATGTGGGCATCACATTGACTTCCTTTTACGGCCTATTAACTTATATACATTTTTTGCTGCATTTCATTTAAACTTATTTCCTCGAATTATTCTAACTTGGTTAGTCAATTCTTCAAGGCAAGTTGAAAATGACATAAGAAATTGCAGATTTTGAAATTAAATCTCCCGGTCAATTTTTTTTTCGCACGGGGGTCAAACCTTTTGCATTTTTATTTTTTCATAACGAATGTAAAACTTCCCCAAATGCAATGGAACCACACGAGTTTAATTTATTCCAGCAGTGAGCTCGTACAGCGAATTTCTCGTATATAGAAACAAACTTCATTGAAAATAATAGAAATTCTGTTAATCTCTTCCGCACAAATTCTTAATCTCAGCGCAAAAGATAGCTTCCGACACCGAAATGCCTTTTAACTGCTTCTCGTTAATCCACACCAAAAACAGCTCCACAACATCTTCTAGGAGTTTTAACGGTGCTTGGAAATAACGGTAACTCTTTTGACCACATCAAGTTTCTTAATTTCTTCCTTCTTCAGAATAGTGCAGATCGTCGATGTCGAGCGGACGTAAGTGTTTGCTAATTCCATCACTCTTATACCCACGCTTATGTTTATCTATGATTTCCTTCTTAATTGCAACAGCCATGGCTTTCTTCTTTTTCTTTGCAGCACTAACAACAACCTTCTTGGGAGACATCGTGAAATAAATATTTTCATGTTAAATGGTTAAATGTAAAAAACAATTAAATCACAAGCGCACAAATACACAAATCAAAGAACACTGAGTAATATGACCATGGTATTTCCCGACTTGAGCCGGATTCGGAAACGCGCCACGCATACCAACAGTCTGGCCGTTGCTAGTTACTGGAGTCAATGCTTGTATTTAGAGACGGATTTTTCGTTCATACTTTCCTCGTATCTCGAATTTATCGTATATAGAAGTCATCGTATCTCGAGGTTCTACTGTGTAAGTATATGACTCGGGAGACAACATGAAAGGTTAGATTTCGTTACTTGTCCAAAACAATATATTTTTTTAAAAATTTGGCGTTGCCAGAGCTGAATATTTTAATCATTTGAAATCCTTCCGTAACTAAAAGCATATGACTATGACCAACGATTGCTAAAATTAAGGCCAAGTAAACTAACGGCTTCTACGGCTAATCGTTTTTGAGTTATGCGAGATATATACGTACGTACGTATAAAGGTTACGAAAAAAATCCATTGTAAATCCATTTTCGAATAAAGAGTCCTTTATTCTGTCCGTATGTACAGATGTCAAGACAAAAAGAAAAAACAAATGTCAGAATGGGTTCAGGAATGATCGAAATGGATGTTTCCGTTGAATTGTGACCGAAGTTTTCTGCGATCACAGTACTTCGTTTACTTCGTACAAGAATGTAAAAATATGTTAGTTACTAAAGGATTACCGTTTAAAAAAATAAAAAGAATAAATTTATATGAAATGAAGTGGATACTGTAGGCAGAAATACACTCAATCGCGACTAGTTGAACAGTTCTTTTATTTTCGACATCACCTATTTGAATTCAGACACAGATAAACTGAAGCAAAAGTGCACCCATTCTTTGATGAAGTTTCACATTTATGAAACATGCAAGAAAAAATGCGACAGCAGAACTGGTAAGGTAGAGAAGCAGAGAGCGAATGCGAGGTATCTAAGATCAAAAATCTATTCGGAATGATTTAGAATTTGTAAAATAAGTGAAAGACCTAATTTCTTGCGAATTATGTCCTTGCCTTGCTTTTTTAGAGAGATTTGCTTTTTCAGGGAGAAGTTATTATCAGTTAGGAATCATTGAAGCAGATATCCAGCATTGATGTTACTGGATTTCTGGATAAATATTTCCTTCACTTGAGGGCTATTCCTTAACTTGAGAGATTAACTAACTCTTTTGGCTTAGCTATCGGAATGAAAAAAAATTCTTAATTAGAATTTGAAATTTATGTACTAAATTTATGAACTAAATACTGAAATATGTCCTTTATTAACTTCTTTGAAATAGTCCTTTTACTTTATTTTTCTTCGCTAACATTGTTGCGTCCGTACGAGTTCGTAACATTTGAATGCCCACAAAACCGATTGTAGACTGATGAAAATTTATTTTACAAAAAGGAAAAAGTTATAGTTCTGGAAACTTTCACAAAATTTCACGTACAGCTCTTCTCACAGACCACAATCAGTTGTTATGCTTCAAACCACTAAGACCATTAAACACAGCGCAATGCATACGCATCTAAGTACGAAGGTAATGAATGTGGAAATATCTTAACATTCCGAACTCTGAAATAAACAACTAGTGTTTTAGTATTCTAAAATAGTGAAAAGTGAAGTATGTTCTTTTAAATGGTTATTCTCACATGATCTATTATATGCTAAAACAATACCTTGTTTGCAAAAGCATAAATTTCCTTCATCTCGAGATCTTAATGTATTGCTTGAAAATCGAATTGTTGCATCAGAAATATTTTTTTCATCCCAGATTTCATCATAGCAGATGTATCAGCAATAAAAAGATTTGCGTATAACTTTTTTGATCTTTCATCACAGCTCGTGAGACGTGAAAGCAGATTTAAAATGAACGTGCCAAAACAATCGACGACATACGTGATACATAGCATTAGAAACATTGCCACATAGGTTTCTCAGCTTACAATAAAATTTCTTCCCAAATTTAGGTTTGATAGATCTTGTTTAATGTTAATTTTGAATTAATTAGTAATATTAATAATAAATTGGGTTAGTAATAAAAATGGGAAAACAGATTCATTTCTTCTTTACTTTTTACACGAAAAAAAAATATTAAAATTTACCGAATTCTTTATTCGCTCTTTATTTGCTTCAACATATAGCACATTTCGAAAATATTTTTGATATTATTTTTAGCTAAATACAGCCGATCTAAAAATTATTTTTATTGAATCACGACATTTTTTTTTCTCTTATTAGTCTCTTGAGTCAAGAAAGAAACATGAAACTACGGAAATCAGACTGAGAACTCTGAAAATGGCGGGCAGGTGCAGAACGCAGTGGTATGAGTACATGCGTTGATGACGTAGTTTCATATTTACTTAGTTAAACATCATCTTATCAAACCGATTTCATATCTATCAGCGACCGTCGGAACGGTTTTCCTTACTTAAAGATGATAGTGCTTATGTAGTGCTTACTCACTTTCTTTTTCCTGCCTGTTTATTATGCGGGTACGACGTGTAACATGTTCGTAAAGTCTTAAGTTAGCAAAGACTTTTTTTTCCCCTTCATATTTCAATTTCGTTTGTATTATAATTTTCAATTCAAAGAATGGCGTGTAAGATTCAACGCTCTTTCTTTTTCGCTGTTTTTCTCTCTATTATCTGTTCATATGTGCAATGCCACGTTCGACCGGATTCTAAAGGTTCTGTGTCTCCCGAGCTTCAGGAACTGCGGAAACGTTGGACTGCATCTGACATTGTACGAGATCTAGAGTGAGTTTAAATTTTTTTTCTCTTTCATAAAATTTTAATATTTTACGAAAGTAATTTTTTTTCTAATGCCTGTATCTGAAAATAATAATTTTTTTATTTAGTGGTATAAAACTATAACCCTTTTAAAATTTTAATACTGTAATTAATAATTTTTAAAGAATTATTTATATGAAGCAGGATCGAAGCATTATTTGAAAAATTAAGAGAATTAGTTAATTATTTTTATGAATTCATGAATATGCGAAGGAAGCTGAATCATTAAATCTTGTTATCAAATTGTCTGTTTACACGTGCTAGTTACGACCGTATTCCAAGGTTAACATGAGATCTGTATTAATCTTAGAATTTCGATTTTTTATTTTGAAAGAAATAAAAAATCGAAATTCTAAGATTAATAACGGAAGAAATAACTACCGATTAATGTGAAAAACTATAAAAAAAAGTGTGTTGTTTCAAACTGTTGCTTTGATATGTATTTAAAATAACATAAAACGTTCTGTCTTTTCATAAGGCCTCCTTTTAAATATCCTCATTATTTTACATACAAGTAACAATAACTTTCTGAGATAAAAATTATAATATTCGATCTGTATTTCAATGTTTTATTAATATCAAAATTCTATGCCATTATATGTAATAGCTTAGTCTACAAAATTTTTTAATTTATGTAAATAGATTAGAATAATTGTAGTTAAATATGTACAAAGATAAACATTAGAAGTACTATTATTTTAAAATAAGTATTTGAAGGTCTTTCTGATTCTTCCTCATTTACGATGATAATGAGTGTCGTCATCGCGACCCAGCATTTTTTCCCCTTCTCATTTGAAAGTATAGTTCAAGAAAGTCTCCATTCGAGCGTTTTCGCAAAGCGAAGCACGTTAACTGGGAACGAAGTGGGGGAAAATTAGAGGATTGGATGGTTATCTTCCGCAGCTGCCGTTACCATGGTTACCAGGCAAGCCGTGAGGTAGAAAATGAGCTAAAGTGCCTGCTTTAAAATATCCGACTATTTATCAAGCACCGGATATTCTAAAATGCTGATCTCTCTATATTATCAAAGCGTCTGTGCAGCATGGTTGATTGCATGGAGTTCTCGTTTTTGTTCCCTCCCATGGGTAACGTAAATACAAGACAATTTAACTTAGAAAGTACTATTGAAGGGATACTTTTAGCAGAATGATTGATTAATTGAATAAAATCTCGCGCGTTTTTCTTTAATCGGTTAATCAATCAATCAACAGCTGCAATATGCCTCTTCAGTAATTCAGATTGCTCCATTGATGCTACGTTCGTAAATCTTCGAACAAACGAGACTCATTTTTGTACACACACAGGCATGATAATCAATCATCGATTTGTCATAAATATCGCTCTTAAGCTGTTCAGAAGTCTGAGTCACTAGGAGGGTCCTTTAAATTTTGTAAACACGATATTTTATTTATTACCAGAGGAAAAATGCGGGAGAACTATTATATCGGCTGAACGAAATAGATTCATTTCAAATGTAGGTTTGATTTATATGATTACGACAAAGAACGCGAGGGTTGTTTGCCTAACGGGAGGGATGCCTTTGTGGAGGACCTTGTAAGGTAAACTGGCTTATACCCAGGTCGCACATTGTGAAAAGCACGAAAACATCTGTGCAGTCAGCCCGTTGACCTGGAGTCAAATTCCCAGTGTTCAGCGACTTTATCGCTTCGCGGCTTATAGACATCTTCTAAAACAGAGATTTCCGATTATTGAAAAAGATCCTCCATTCTTTTGATCTGAAATACATATGGCAGGTTCGAATTGCTTTGCAAACCTAATAAAGTAACTTTTTTCTCAGTTTTCTGTAGAAATTTGTTTTATATCTTTTACAGTATCACGGTCATATCACGTCAAACTACTCAAAAATATTGTGAAATATAAATTATCTGGAGCTACTGAACAGCTTTGGATGATTCAGTTTATAAGAACACTGCTCATGGAATGATGTCATAGCTTCAAGTTCCAGTTGGATCTTACCTCATAACATACGTTTCAGATGATCTTAAATGAGATCAATTAATGCTTGATCTGATTTGTAGGTTAGACTTTTCTATAAAAATTGGCCCAAAGAAATTACGGAATTGTGAGATCATTTATCTGTTGCTAGCTTTGAGAGAGAAGCATCGTATATTATTAAGGACTTTCATCAAGTACAACTCTACGAGTAGAAGCTCACCAGAATTAGTTAACTTTAATATTCAGTGATAAAGATTTGAAAAATGTTTTATTTAAGTGAGATTTCAAGGTTACAAAGCAAAAGTAAAAATAATAATAGCATGTTTTGCTAATTTTGTGAGCCTGTTTGCAAGACTAAATTAAGTTATTAACATATCGCTTTTCAGGAGTATGCTTTAAGATGGATGAACTGGTGGAGGACATTCTACGGAAAATTGGCTCGTATTCACACTGCAGTTGGATAAAACACTGATAACCCATACGATCAAGGGATCAGGGAATTGAACGAGCTAGCGATGTTCATTTGCCTAATCCACTTCGCCGGTTAGTTAACAAATTTGTAAGAAAGTCTTATAAAAATAATGATTATGCATAATTATGCTTTGTTTTGATGCCCTGCCAATTTTAAGAAAAACAGCAGGTGCGCATTTATGTTGATCTAGTTGTACTATGGGAATTGCAGTCGCATGGAAAGAAAAATGCTATGTAATTCATTGTTCCGATTTTTTTGAGCAGAAAATAGACACTAAATATAATTTTATTAACTCAGTTTTCTTGTTTCTTATTGAGAATTCAGCATGCTATGGATTTATTGTCAACACGATGCATGTTCACCTATAGGTGGTTTCTAAACGTAAGCGTTAGCAATAGAAAGCACAGTCTGGATCCATTCTAGGAAAATGAAGGCACAATAAGAAAATCGTAGGACACCATATGGCATTCTTTGCACAAGATGTACGTGACCAATGAACTAGAAAATATAATTCTCAGATTCCTTTCAAATTCTTTGAATGAGTTTCAGACAGAGCTCTCTTCAAGGCTGAAAGAATGATGGAAATTTTGATAATTTCGCTAGTAGGAATTTTCGGTAAAGTGGAAGTAGTGAATCTCAGGGGTTTCGGTTATACAGCTGATTCTTCTTTTGGGGGGAGGAAATTTACCTTTATCCTTTTTTTTGGAGTATATTGCTGTCTAAGTTCTGTCCTTCGAATGGGGGGTTTGTTTCCTTTAAGCTTTTTGAAAGACATAGGATATTCTGCACAAAGTTATTGAATCTTTCCTTTGCAATCATACGTATCTTAAGTAAAAGTTAAAAGTAAACTCGTCAATATTTTTTATTCGTTTTCACACAAACATTAAAACACTGTTTTTATATTTTTGAGAGATAATTTGCTTTCCTTATCGAATCGGTTGTAGCAAACTACCAGATAAAATGAACCAAACTTCCGGTCTCTTGAAGCTCTTTGTAGTAGTGTTCGACTGCATATATTTGTATGTATATATATAACTTTTTCAAGTAAAAAATATGAAAAAATGCACTTTCAGAGCTAAAGTCTAGCGCTAACGCACCTAAGATGAATTAAATTTATTAAGCAGAGCGATTATGTCCTCGTAAAGAATAGATTAAAAACTATTGTAATTAATAAAGTAATGTAAGAATAGAAGTACTTGTTAGTTAAAGGTTAATTTTAGAAAAAAAATTAAATTAAATCAATTATTGTTGATTCCATCGAAAAAGGTGACTTTTCAAGGGATGTTAGCTTTTGTTTGTCGATATATTTTTGTCAACAATTAAGTATATTTGATCGTGTTTCATCTTCTCTGTCTACTTGAATGAAAATTCTAATTAACAGAATCTAAATTAATATTTAAATTAATTCAAGTCAACTTTATCAAGTTAAAGTTTGTGTAGACAAGGAAAATAACCCGACATAAGAAACGTGTCGGGGAATATTCGTGTTGGGTTCGAGAAGAAGAGAACATTACTAAAGCTGCATTTCTAACGATACCTTTTGCTATTCTTTATTACGAAGAACAAAATTAAAAAATCTCATGTGTACACCACATGACTTTTTTGTACAAGATATTAAATTATACGCATTTTTTCCTGCACTTCATTTAAACTTATTGAATTGAATTAAATCTACCTCGCCGATAGCCCATAAACCACAACAGAATAAATGCATTCTTTAAAATTCACGGTATTTATTTACCATAGCGACACTTTGGCGCTAGGTTCACTTAGCAGCGTTACATCTCTTTCATTTTATAACTCAGAATGCATAAAAATTATATCATCTGGAGAATTGTCTAATCGTTGCCATATGCTCTATTAAAATATTATAATTAATTTAAAAAGATGTATAAAAGAAACTAAACAAACAAAAAAGGAACAGTTTTTCACAGACAATTCAGCGCCGCTTACCTAATGCGCATGCGCTACTCGTAAACGTTCTTCTCTGTTCGAGACAGACTGGCGACAATATTTGCTTCTAATGCGAAACACTTATTTCCTTGAGTTTCATTAGAGATATATTTCTCATTTAGTTAATTCTGTTCTCAGTTCACGACAAAGCAAAAATACATAAAATCTCAAAACATCTTCATTAAAAATGGAAAAATATAGGAAAAAGGTAAAACACCAAATACAGTTAAAAAGGATAAAAAAAAAACAATTTTTACAATTAAAATTAGTTTCTACGCAAAAACAAGCAGTTCGGCTAGCAGGTAAGAAGGCAGATTTTTCGGCGCGCAAAAAATGAAAGTTTAATTTTGGTCAAAATCGGCAAAAGGACACTGAAGGTGCAGAAACTGAATTCACTACACTACCAAGCTTCAAATGTAAACAAATATGGCTGATGTGGTAAACAAAAATTAGTCTTAGCCGCACTTAAGCAACTTTTAAATTGTCGATAATTCTACAACTATTGCATGCAGATTAACTAAAAGAATAAAAACCTTAACCGGAAGATAAGAACAACATAATTCAATCATTTTTAATGCAAAAATTGCGTAATTTACCAACATATAAGAATAAAAAAAAACTGAGCTCACGAAGCCGAGTAACATAGTAGTTATATATATATATATATATAAATAGATATATTTATATACTTTCGGTGCGGCCGATTGCAACCAAACGTACGCATTTATGTATGTATCTCGCATAACGAAAAAAAGAGTAGCCTCAGAACGTTGAAATTTTGTATACAGGACTGTTATAATATATAGTTGTGCACCTCCCTTTTTGATTGTAATCGTCGCACCAAAAGTTTATATATATATATATATAAAAAATCTCATGTGTACACCACATGACTTTTTTGTACAAGATATTAAATTATACGCATTTTTTATTGTACAAGATAAGATTGTACAAGATTTATTTTGTACAAGATATTAAATTATACGCATTTTATTATGCATATATATATATATATATATATATATGCATACACCCACTGTAATACTCGGCTGAGTGAGCTCAGTTTTTTTATTATATGTTAATAAATTGCTCATTTTCGCTTTAAAAATTATTGAATTATGTTGTTCTTATGTTCCTTTAAAGGTTTTTATGCCTTTAGTTAATCTGCATGCAATAGTTGTAGAATTGTCAAAAATTTACAAGTTGTTAAAGTGCGGCTAAGCCTAATTTTTGTTTGCCATAGCAGCCAAATTTGTTTACATTTGAAACTTAGCAGAATAGTTAATTCAGTTTCTGCACCTTCAGTGTCTTTTTGAGGAGTGGGTCCAAGATTAAACTCATTTTTGTGCACCGAAAAATATGCTGGCCGAATTGCTTGTTTTTGCATAAAAACTTGAATTTAGATTGTAAAAATTGTTTTCCTATTGCTTTAACTGTATTTGGTATTTTTTTCCTATATTTTCGATATTTAATAAAGATATTTTGAGTTTTTATGTATTTATGCCTTGTCGCGAACTGAGAATAGAATTAACTGAATGAGAAATATATTTCTAATGAAACTCGAGGAAATACGTGTTTCGTATTAGTAGCAAATATTGTCGCCAGTCTGTCCCAGACAGAGGAGAATGTTTACAAGTAGCGCATGCGCATTAGAAAAGCAGTGCTGAATCGTCTGTGAAATACTGTTTCTTGTTTATTTGTTTAATTTCTTTTATACGTCGTTTGAGATTTATTATAGCATTTGAATAGAACATGTGGCAACTATTAGATAATTCGTGACACAGTTCATTGTGTTACTCTGGTGACAACAAAAGCTCGAATGTCTGCTGCAGATGCAGTGCAACGGGCTATAGTTATGTAGCAAATACAACGGTCTTCTTTTTGAGTGGTAGCAAGTGTACGGCCAGTGCCGGGGCTCCTAGAGACAGTATTTTCTCCTGTGACTACTGCTACCAACACGCATGTACAGTGCCATGTTTTTCTGTAATACTGCGAAAAGAAAATCCACTTTCTCGTAGGCGTATTATACGGCATCTTTCGAACTCAGTAAGCTGCTGATATTGTCTTCTTCGTCTCCATAAATATCCACTTATTGCTGGTTAGACGTGGGTTAATAGCTATTACCTTGCTGCCACTAGACTCATCTACGCGCTGTAGGATACAGGATTGTACGAGTCCTGTAGTTTAATTCTACTACTTGTGAATATCTCCAATTTTGAGTTTGATTCTACTGTTTCAGTTACCGCCCAAGCAGAGGCGTAGTATGTTAGCGTCAAGTTGACGCACTGTAAATAATTCAAAGAATTTTAATAAAGTGAAGTTTTAACCCTTCTTCGGTGCAATTACTATTTCTCCAGATTCTACACAATAGATAGACAGTAGAACCTTACAATTTAATATGAGTTCGTTTCTCTGGCATGGGCAAAGTTGACAAACTGTGGGTATATATAATATATTGATTGTACTCGCGAATTTTAAAATAACATTTAAGTTATATTTCTCACAGTCTGTCTCAGTTCCATAAGACGAAACTGCAAAGGCGATGTTGCTCCCCATACTGGACGGTGTAGTGTTAACCCTTTCGAATAAAGCATTTTTCGTTATTAGCTGTTTTCTACAGTACTTAAATTTGCTCCTAACATTACGCATGGTTTCAATCCAGACCGCATCTGGCCCACTTCAGAACAAATTTGCAAGAGAAAACTTCTGTTTTAAGTTTTGCTCACCAGTGTACGATTGCGCACACGTGAAAATTTCACATATAGCACATATAGTGCCATGTCACATTCTTGAAACAGTATCGTTTTTGTGCTGTGGTTTACTCTCTGTCAAAAGAGAACACAGAAGAGCCGAAGCGAATTCCGAAATGAAGGCTTTAGTGATAGAGTTTACTTTATGGTTTTAAAATGCTACATTTAAGAAATGTTACATTAAATATATTGTAGCTTATGGTAAGAGATCAGCTAATAAATAAAAAACGCGTCTTTGATACGTAAAATTCCAATTGTATGATTTCAAAAGAGATGCTGAGGCTCTTACCCATCTGTTAGTTGATTCGGGGCTGATGTAAGCTAATGTAGTTAAGAGAAATAACGCATAAACTAGTCTTAGGTATTAAGCTTTATTAAAACTACAGCGTGGGAGTTAAAAAACTGTTCCAGTGTGTACTAAGTAGGTGCATTATGCCAGGTTCAAATCTGTGAAGTCTGAAAATAGTCTTACTATCACGTTCATCTGTAAAATAAAAAACAAAATTATTTCTTTAGAATAGTTTAATGCTATCATTAGAGTGAGAGACATCATCATTGAATTTAAAGTGTTCTGGAGGCTGGCTCTCTAAACATCTGTATAAAGTGGCATGAAAGACCTAAAGATTTCAAAAATGGCTTTCTTAATCGTCTTCTTTTGACTATAACAAAATTATCATCAAGTAACTTGCCGAATATGAATTTTATCGCAGACATTTTCAATTAAATCTTTTTGATTAATTATATTTCCTTAAAATTTATCGCATTCGTAAAAGTCCATTTATTTTTATAAGCACTTTTAATCCACATTATCCATTGACTTTAAATATCTAATTATTTTTTTTATTTTATTATCAGTAGAGGCTGTTGATATCGCTTGAACTTATTCTGATAAATACTAGAAAGTAGCTTAACCACGAGATTTGGTATAATGTAAAAGTTCTACATAGTATTTTCATGGTCTAAATCAGTTCTCATTTTTCTCTAAAATCTCTGACTTTATTTTCCTTAAGCTTATTATTTTTAAGATCCATTTAAGCTTATTATTTATTTTTATTTCATACTCTTAAAGGTCATTTCTCCCCTTCTCAGTAACTTCATATGCTCAAAAAATATATACATATACATTAAAATACCTAAGAGTTTTTAAATTGAATAATCTGATGTCCTGTTTGGAAACGGGTAGCATTTTCTTAATATTTATTTAAAAGTTTACCCTATATAGTTACTGGAAACTTATCTATAAATTGTTCTGTGTAAAATAGTGTTTTATGAAGATACAATAAGCATTTATTCCATCTATAAACATCTTCAGTTTTAGCCTTCCATTATTCATGAGTTTGGTAATATAAGACTTAAATATGATCAATCACGTACTTTATCCCATTTATTAGAATTCACATTCATTTTCATACTGGAAATTCTGAAACTGCTGTAAATCAGTTTTGTCATAGCATTTCTTACTATATAAGATTCCTATTAACATTTTATATAATCTTTTCTATCCATATATAGCTTTTTCTACCCATATATTTCTGTCCATTTTATTTAGCCTTATTTTGTATCTAACTTATTTTCTCTTTGCTATGGTGCTTTGCATATTGCAGTTTACACTATTGCTACTAATGGAAGCATTGCAACATTGCAAGTAATGTTTTGATTGCAAAGGAATTATGAAAAAAGGAATAGGTCACGTTGGCACTTTACTTGAAGAAAGATTTTTCCCCATTAAAATTTGTAAACTTTGCATGATAATCTTTATTTCTAGAGACTTCAAACTGATTCGAAGATTTATGTTTGAAAGACCCTTAGAGTAGGTCCCCTGAATTTTATACCATTCTATAAAAGCACTGCATAAACAACTTTTAAACTGTTGATAGTTCTACACTATCGTATGCAGATTATCTAAAGACCTAAAAACCTTAATTACAAATTCGTTTTAAAGCAAAAAACTCCCAATTTACCAACATATAAACATAAAAAACTGAGCTCATCGAGCCGGGGAACACAGTGGATATATATATATATAAGTAAAGACATTAAGTAAGAAATTTAGAACTACTTGTTCACAAAGACGAAAATTGAAATTCATAATTAACAAATTTCAAATAATCCTATAAGTGCTACAAAGCATTTTTTAAAATTGTTAAAACCCAAACTTGTAAAAAGCATATCCCAATTCAAAATTTTATGAAATTTAAAGAAATTTAAAGAACTCAAAAGAAGAGAAATTCAATCAACTTTAATGTCACGTCATCAGAGGAAAGGAACATTGAAACCAATTAAAATCTCTCTTCTACAAAAATCCTTGCTTTCTGTATCCAGAATTAGCTGATGAACCATTTCAGTTCAGTGTATCTAGTTCACCCGAAAATTCTGGCCCTTCCCCAAAGCAAGGAAACAACAAAGTAAATTTAAATTAGAATCTTATACCTTAAATAAAGACAAGACCGTATCACTTAGCGAAAACGAAAGTGAAATATTAAAATACTTCAGTAAACAAAATAAAACAAATTTTACCTTTAAACATAAAGCAAATAATCCAATGTATTTAAAATATGAAATATAGGTAAAATTTTGTTTTATTTTATTAAAAAATGTTTTGTAATTATATATATATTGATACACGTTTGGTGCGGCTGATTGCAACTAAAAAGGGAGGTGCACAGCTGCATGTTATTGCAGTCCCATATACAACATTTCAACGTTCTACGTTCGATTTTGAGTTATGCGAGATATATACATGCACGTATTATACATACGAGATACACGTACGTATGTATGTATAGGTATGTAAAGGCTTCATTCTACGTACAATAACGAACAGTATTAAAAACTCTAAGTGACTACGTTAGGCTACATTAACTTACTTACAGCCTGACTCTCTGCATGTTATCCTTCAGCATCGCGTAAACATACTTTAGATTTCGGATTCCCGTAGTGTGCTAACCATAAGTACCCTTTAGCTCCTCTTAGTTTGTAGAGTTGACTATGTAAATGAGTTTTTGAACGCAAATATTTATTTAGGTGTTTAGAACAATGTCATTATTTGTATGTAGATTGTGATTTTAACATATTAATGTGGTACTTACTTGTATAAAAATGAATATTTTTGCAGTTAGGGTTATGCGTTTCTTTAGGATTATGTGTTCTGATCACGATAGTACGGTTCAAGAACTATAAATTGCGTTAGCTTATCAAACCTAGTTTGTTAATTATTTGTGGTTGCATTTAATTGTCAAAATGTTCATATGAAAATAAGATAAAAATTTGGTATTCTATCAAATTTCTCTTCCTGATTATTGCACCAAAAATTTGTAATACAACACGACTGGTTTGCAGTCGCAATTATCTGCATAACGTGTATGTGTGCATTCCCACAGAAATTTGCTTGGTAATGTGTTTGCTTTTTCATTGTGTGGCATTTTCTCTGTCAGGCATTGATTTATGATTCTTATGCTTCTGTGCTGAAAGTAATTCATTCCCATCTTTTGTAATATAAAAAGCTTGTCAAATATATTAACTGTCATTATCTTTGTTTAAACAAAAATAAAACATGCGATGTGTTTGAAAATTGGGAGTTTAAAGCACCAGATAAATTGAAGCATGAAAAGAACATGGCATATGGCATTGTTTAAAGTTAGGAGGTTGGAAACAATTACGTACAAAACTCGTTGAGATATATTTAACAAATATTTAACAAATAGAACTTTAGTTCTATCTCTGTGTTTTCCTGATAATATTCCAAAAGCAATTATTATTGTTTTTTTATGATTGTTCTTTACCTTTTCTCTCTCTATATATTAGTATAGAATTCAATAGGTAACAAGTTTTGAAAAATGGCCTAAATCAAAATAATTTTGTTAAATATATTCACAATTTTTTAAACTTGAAAGCCGGTTTTTGTCTTCCGTTCATTAAAGTACTTTAAATATTTTATTTATTAGAGTTTTTATTTTAAGAGAATTGCCTAAAACCTATTGTATTAACCACATAACAATGCATTTTTATTATGTTTTTAAATATCAGTGTCAAAAATTTGATTTCTTCCTCTGCCTACAGTCATATAAAAGAAGATGTTCAAAAGATCATGAAGCTACAAGATGCCGGACAAATATCCACAACTGAAGCTCTGTTTTACTTCCTCAGGTAAAATTTTATTCATGTATAAAAGAGTTGAAGGTATTACAGCTCTCACAAAAACGTTCGAATACTTTTAGGGTTTCAAAAATAATATTAAACAAATCTAAATGCATTATTGAAACTACAAAACGTGGTTTTCTTTGAAATAGGCGTTCACCAAGTCTTTTTATATTAAGTAATTTTCCCCCAAAGCATAATTTTGAATTCAAAAATTAATATCTTCTCACCTAAAAATTTATGTCACAAATTTCTGCTACGCGAATTACTGAAACTGAAAATAAAATAAATTAAAATAAATACAATATGCAAGTCGATGAGACTATTTTACATCGAAGTAGTAGGAAGTATCCCAAAAGTTGCTTTCAATTCTTTAATAAAATTTTCTCACAAGTTATACTATTTTAAAGTCTCGGTTTTATAGCTGCTTCAAGAAAATATATACTATTACAAATTCTTAAATGAGCTCTTAATTTTGAACTAAGAAAAACAGAAATTTAGAGAAGTTTGTATAAATATATAAAATGTATAAATTGCTAAGTTTTCTTTTGTTGCATTAAGCTTTAATCCTAATTTCACAGTAAGTATAATGTTATAGTAGCAGTTGCAATTTGCCATATGAAATTTGTTGGTACTCTTCTGTTATCGGGACTGGATTCAGGAATGTATGTACGTATGAACGTGTGTGGATGTAATATACACATGCATACTCATATATATACATACATTTCTGAATCCAATCCAAACAATGGAAGAGTACCAGTTTATAGAGATAATATTAATGTATGTTTAACTTAATGTTCATTTATTATTGTTTTACATGAGCATGACTGCATCAATGTTTATTCACTTAAGATATGATTAACACAAGATTAATAAACCTTTAGTATCTTCAGAAATTGATGTGATATTATCTATCCTGATGTATTAGGGATTTTATATATTTAGGATTGTATACAATGGTATACAGTATTATATAATCCTTTTACTTTATTAGATAACATTCTATGTAATTAGCATTGCTATAGCTTTTCCTATTTTATTAATTTAACTTGTGCGATATAATAACGTGGGAGGAGTTTATAGTGGATGTATATATATTTATGAATATTTGTTTAGTTCGATAGATTTTTGCTGGAAGATAATGGTACCCATATGCTTATAAATAATTTCTTTTTTGTGTGAACTTTTTTTACTAGAACTAATTTTACACCTTTCCATTTCAAAATATTCAAAATTGTATTTATAGTGTCTTTTATTGGTAATTATGTTATGTGTTTTATACTCTGATACATGTATTTACTTTTTTCTTATGGAGATGTGACTTTTACTGGTAACCTTAAAGTTTTTTTTGTCTACTGTTTTTTAAGGGGGTATGACCTATTGGTACCCATAGGATTCTATTGATTTTGGGAATTTTGCATGTGAGTATACCCATATAACTGTAGCTTTTCCTGGGATTTGTTCTATGGTTTTTTTATGGAGATTTGGCCTATAGATATGCATAAAGTTTTACAGGTTTCTGTCTATGTGTTTTTACGGCGATTTGACCTACAGGTACCCGTACGGGTTTCTTCCTATGGGTTTTTACGGAGATTTGGTCTACGGGTACCCGTACGGTTGTATGGATTTCATTCTACGGGTTTGTACGGGGATTTGGCCTATGGGTACCCGTACAGCTGTACGGGTTTCTTTCTATGGGTTTGTACGGGGATTTAGCCTACGGGTATCCGTACAGTTGTACGGGTTTCTTTATACGGGTTTTTACGGGGATTTGGCCTACGGGTACCCGCAGAACTGTACGGGTACCCGTAGGCCAATTCCCCGTAAAAAATTTTATGGGTTTCTACGGGGCATTTTTAGCAGGGGGGGGATGTCATTTGAAAAAAAAATCCGACTTTCTGTCAAAATACCTATGTTAGAACAATACTATATATAAATCTAATACATTTCCTAAGTCGGGCTTTCGAGACATGAAAAGATCAAGTTGAATCTCGTTAATCGGCCTTGTAGAACGGGAGATATAGAACTGTCCTCCCCTTTTTTTTGCGCAGTGTACACCCACAGTGATTTTCAAACATTCAAATTCAATTATGCTTCTGAAAATTGTTGATGTGCATTGCGTGCGTAACTTTTGGAAGCTAGTATAATATTTATTTATCTCTATATTTTTTGTTATTCCGTTTCTTATGTAGTCAATCATTCTTAGTTGTAGTTTACTACATTTTATTCAATTGTTATTAAAAATTGGTTAATGAAGTTCGTAAGTTCAAAATTTATTAATTAATTTCATTCTTCTTTCCTCTATAAATGGCATTATTTGTTTTACAGAATGCATGATTTTGATGACAATGGTAAATTAGATGGATTAGAATTAGTAGCTGCTATGACTCATGCAATGGAGCATTCAGAAGATCAAAATCTAAGAAAAACAGAAATTTAGAAAAGCTACTGAAATCCTTAATTTCGAGAAATTAATTTTTTGATATAATAAATTGCTATTTAAAGTATCAGGAAATTCAAAGTGGACACGGGAGGCTTCCGTTAAGTTATAATACCGAACTGCATTGTAAAGAATATCTAAATAATCGAAACAAATGCTCCTAGATTTGCAGAAAAACATTATTAAACAAAGAGAATATCTATTAATTAAAAGGTTATTAAATTGTAAATCAGTATGTGAGATAATGTGAAAGGAAGAATTCGTATGTTGTTGAGAATACAGATAACTTCAGCTTTTTTAAAAACAAATACAAAAAATTAGGGTTTTAAAAAATGAAATAAGGTAATATACGTTAACTAAAGATTATTTAACATATCTAGAGAGAATCTATATTTTATAATATGGAGATGATCCAAAGAAAAATTTCTTAGTTCTAACATTAGACTTTACTGGCAAGATGAGGTGTAGGAACATGGGGATATATTTAGACCACTGAAATATTAATCTTAAGTTTTGTGATGGTGTAGCGGATCAATACAAAAATTTTAACTTTTATTCTTATTTTGAACTCGATTTGAACACGAAACACTAACACTCGAGCCTTGAACACGAAAACTAAACATATGAAATGATTCAGATTCGACCAATATAATTACTCTAAGTTTTTCTCTTCTATTTATTTGTCCTGAAATAATGGCATGCCTTTCCAGTATCCAGATTTAGAATCATATTAATTATGAAAGGATCATATTAATTATGAAAGAGTTTAAAAACAATAATGAGTAACGTTGAAAAACAATGACTGGAATTAGAAGTACAATGTAAGTTCGAGAAAATTAGGTCAAAATAGCAGAATTTCTACTTTAAACAGTGTTAAGAGATTAAACTGAATTTGAAAGAAAAACGTAAATAAAAAAAATATTCAAAAATTTTAAAAGTAAGTTTTTAAATTTTTATTTGATAGAATAATATGTTCCTCAATGGTTATCTTCATAAAAAACATCAATGTTCAATTACTTCGATGAGACACTGTAAGAAAGAATTGGTAAATTTTTCACGTAGCAAAATCCGTGATTATTTATTTTTGATGTCGTGTTTGCTCACGAATATAAAATGCTGAGTGAAATTTGTTTAGGAAAATATTTATTCCAATTCTTATTTTATTCTAAAATTCTTATGCACTGCATATAGGCTGACAGTAAAACGTAATGCTCTAGCTTAGTTAAAAAAAAAGATGGGTTACGCATTTTGGTTTATGGAAATAAAAATAATTCTTTTGTTTGATTTTAAAGCGGCAATAATAAATAAATAATGTGTGAGGTATATTTTAATTTTGAAACAGTTATTTTAAAGTACTTTCCTATCAATTCTTGTTTCCACTTACAACTCCTCACTAGAATGAGTTTTTATTGAGTCCCTACCAGAATGCGTTGAATGCAAATAAGTTAGAAGTGATATTTAAGGAAGGTTCAACTTACTTCGTGAAAGAGAGTTAGGAATCCTGAGTAGCGCGTGTTTGGTTTCGGGCTAACTCTCTCTTGAAGGTGTTAGGCTCGGCCATATATTACGCGCCTTTTGATATTTGCCATCTAGTTTAAAATAAGGGCCAACTACGTTAGATGCTTGTGTTTAGCTTCGGCTAAGTCTCTGTTAGTTATAATTTAGTTCTTATTTCTTATTTTGAGTTAATCCCGAGTGGAGGCTTTGTTGTAAGCTCAAGAAAGGGGCAACTGTTCATCTTATTTTGAGTAAAATAAAGGGTAGTTAACCCTTCTTGAGTCTACATCTTTAGTTTGTGAGGTTCCAACCCTTTATTTAACAGCTAAATGTGAGGAAACTCGCACACATATAAGCGAATAATCGCTTGAGTGCGTAAACAGAGACGTAAGACTCAAGAAGGGTTAATCACCTTTTATTTCTCAAAATAAGAATTAACACAGTCGGCTCCTATCTCAGAGCGTATAGCAAAGCCTTCACTTGGGCTTGAACTCAAAGTAATAAGTATTAAAGCTTAACTAAAAAGATATAGTCGAAGCTATCTGGATTCTAAGTAGTTGGCCTTTATATCTCAATTAAGTAGGCGAAGCTATCCAGGGCCTGAAGTACGGCCGAGCGTGGTAATAGCTTAGAGAAAGACGTAGCCAAAAGGCGAACGTGCGCTAGTCAGAAACTCTGGCTCTCTAACGAAGTCAGTGAAACTTCGACTTAAATACTACTCTTACTCAACTGCATTAAACGCGATTCTGAAAACCATTCTGGTAGGAAATTGTAAGTGAAAATAGAAAGGATAGGAATGTAGTTTTAACTCAAGCTAACTTAAAAACTTAGGATAAACCGTACAAGTTATTTGATTTCAGCGGTAAGTCGCTTAACAGCTCATTAGGTTCCTCAACGTTCATTTAGTAGAATAAGAGTGAGGAACCCTACAAATGCTAACATCTTTTACTTTAAGACTTAATAAACATAAAAATTACTTTACTCATCTTGTAAGGTTTTAGTTAAACTAACCAAGTTTTATTTTAAGTTAAATCTGTCTATCTCCTCTCTGCTTCAACTTCCCGTCAGAAGAAGCGCGCGGTTTCAGCTTATGCTAATTTTGAAGTACAGCCAAGTACTATTTAAGCCAGAGGTAGAAACCTCTCGGTGTGTGAGAGCTTAGACTCAGATCACGGTTATTCCGCTCAACGTTCGCCTGACCAGCTAGCAGTTTAAATTTATAAGCCATAGTGCTTACTACGTGATTGCATTGTAAAACAAATTAAAGTGCGTTAGTACTTAGTATATCTTGCTACACACCCTTTTCGGTAAAGGCCAATCTCCGCAAATTGCTCTGCGAAGCAAAGTTTGCTTTAATTTCTATTTTAGGTTTAGTATTTAAATTTATTTGACTGTTAAGTTCGACCCAAGTGGGGTCTTTTACTTTCTGTATCTTTCCCGAGTTGGGAAGTTTGTTATTAATAGTGATTTAATAAAAGAGGATTTTAAATCCCTTCACGTGCAGTTATTCGCCAATACAGTATCTGCACCAGAACATAGCGTACCTTCCGCTCCCTGTTCCAGTTCAGGACTTAGAACTTGAGGATAAGAACCCGATTACAGACTGTACTTATGTTTCCAAAAATGATGCACAGAACACTAAGTCCTGATAATCTTACTTCAGTTGAAACAAGTTGTGAATTTAAAGGAAATTTTAAATAACTTTTGGCCCCTCATATGGCCAGAACTCTTTGCCTCAGATGTAGTGGTTAGAGGGACCGCGTGCGATACCGAAGAGCCCGAGTTCGAATCCCGGAAAAGGCATAAATGTAAATTGTCTGTTCCCTCATAGGAGGTAACAGTGGCCGCCTATTAGGTACCTACCTGCATAATAAAATGACCACCACTTCTGTCCTGAGTAGTGGCGAAAGCCTAAAAACGCTAGTGACCGCCATTAAAAAATAAAATAATTTTTGTTATAAATTTAATATCATGGATCTGTGTAATGTTTTATTTAACAAAAATAAAAATATTTTTATTCCGTAATCTTTGCTGAAATAATGTGCTAAAATAAAGCTGATGAGCTAAAAAATGAAATAACATCATTTGCATTGCATTAAATATGGATTAACCCTATCGAAGGAAGGCAATTCGTTAACCGAATTTTTTTAATATGTGGCTAGATTTTGCTGCCTGATCTAGATTTGGGGATTTTTACTACATTTTATTGAACTTTCAAGAATTATATTTGACTGTGTCTATTCAACTAAACTAAATGAGCGGACTGAACTTAGAAAAGCAAAACAACGTTATTAAAGCTAATTAGTATGACTATGCTGTTGACATACTCGGGCATGTTGCTTTAATCGAATCCAGTGACTTCAGTATTTTCTTTTTCTACAATAGATGGCTCTGTATTCTAACTGAACAATATTTAACTAATTCTGAACTGTAGTTTGCGCTGCAATTTATGACTTTCCTTTTCTTCTTCCACATGTTCTAACCCTTTCTAGCCTTATTATGATCTTTTATCGATCCTTCCGGCTTTCTTGCTTTTCCCTCTTTTTCTTCCTGCAGCGATCTCCTTTCGGGACTGACGACCATGACAGTTTTCTGTGATGTGCCTTAATGACCTTGGAATTTAATCTGAATAATTTAGTTCTGAAAACGTATTTTCTAAGCAAGAGAATTTTGAATGTAGAATGAAGTTGAATACCTATAGGTATTCTGACGCAAAATTGGACTTTTTCTGAAATGACATGCCAATTTTTTTTCCATATTTCCATTCTACGACTCAAATTATGCCTAAATATTAAATTTTGCAATTCTGGGTAAGAAATTTACGGAGAAATTTAAAAATTTATCTTTTCGTATTTTTTCCAGTTTACGCCAGTAATAATTCACTCGGCGAACTTCGTAATTTATAGCAATCTATTTTCCCTTTTTTTTTTCCTTCTTCAGGAGCAGAAAATAAGTAACCTTTCATTACTTTCAAATAATTTTAACAATGTGCGTAAACCACATTTGGCTTTATTATTGCTTATAACAGATATGCCAAATTTCAAAACGCGCCAATATGTAAATTCACGTATCTCCTAGGAAATTTTGAATAAAAACTAATTTTGCATATGTAAGCTTAGAAATATATCTACGTTAAGATGATGGCAATAATTTTATAG
>KK118770.1:118298-169224 GCA_000611955.2 Stegodyphus mimosarum | reverse complement strand
ATGTCATTTGAAAAAAAAATCCGACTTTCTGTCAAAATACCTATATTAGAACAATACTATATATAAATCTAATACATTTCCTAAGTCGGGCTTTCGAGACATGAAAAGATCAAGTTGAATCTCGTTAATCGGCCTTGTAGAACGGGAGATATAGAACTGTCCTCCCCTTTTTTTTGCGCAGTGTACACCCACAGTGATTTTCAAACATTCAAATTCAATTATGCTTCTGAAAATTGTTGATGTGCATTGCGTGCGTAACTTTTGGAAGCTAGTATAATATTTATTTATCTCTATATTTTTTGTTATTCCGTTTCTTATGTAGTCAATCATTCTTAGTTGTAGTTTACTACATTTTATTCAATTGTTATTAAAAATTGGTTAATGAAGTTCGTAAGTTCAAAATTTATTAATTAATTTCATTCTTCTTTCCTCTATAAATGGCATTATTTGTTTTACAGAATGCATGATTTTGATGACAATGGTAAATTAGATGGATTAGAATTAGTAGCTGCTATGACTCATGCAATGGAGCATTCAGAAGATCAAAATTTGCCTTTCCAAGAAAAAGAAGGCAAGTAATAAAACATATGATATAAATGCTATATGTTAGCGTAAGTAAACCGTTTAAGCCCTAAGAAAGTTTTAAAATAATTATTCAAATAAGTTCATTAGAACTGTGCACTTTGTATTTCTTTAAGTTGTTTAGTCAATAAGGGCATGGACAATTTGTAAAACGGTTTCATGATTTCTCAGGTATTAATAAACTTTGATAGAGTAAATTATGAACGGTTCTTTGAGTTACTTTTACTTGCAGCGTTGCGAAATATTGCAGCGTTGCGAACATGCAGAAACAGGTAAAATTGAAACCGATTATATTTTATAATTGGAAATAATAAGCCATGATTTTTGACCAAATTTCTACTTCCTGTTTTTCGAAAATGCAATGAAAGTTTTGCAGCCACATTAAACATTCTATAATATGCATTTAAAAATATGAAACTTTAAGCTATCCCCTTACGAACAATTCTCATGGAATTTTTTAGATCTTTTTAGTATTTCTTTCCAGTCTACCTTTTAAACTCCTTTCTTAGTATTTTTCAGTGTTCTTGGAAAAAGATTCGCCAAGTTTCATTGTATAGATAAAGAGGGAAAAAAGACAGATATTTTACAGAAATAAAATATATGTCTGTTAACGAATGATTATTGTATCATTTGTCACGAGATCTTCAATAAGAAAAGAAAATAAGTTGAAGCTATTGAATCATGTCAGTATTGCGAATATGCACTGTAAAATATTAAAATAACTTTCTTAAAATAATGTTAATAAAATTACCAAAAGGCTAAAAAAATACATAAAGTTGAACTAAAATCAAATTTAGCAGATTAGCTTAACGACTCACATGATAATGTAACGCGCAGAAAGGCTCTGGTTTGTAGAAAATCGGCGAGACAAGCCTAATGGTCAGAAGCAGTCAATGTCACAGAATCAAATCGCTAATAAGTCACGGTACAACGTGACCAATCCTGACACCGTTATGACTGTTTCCTACAGTGTTATCATAGATAAAAATCTGTAAAAATAGCAATTATATAACGTGTTCCAGTCACAAAAAATTACTTAAAACCGTATCTTTGTACTTTATCTTTTTATTCTACATGATTTTAAAGCTTAAAATCATTCGTTGGCGGGATCACAAAAGAAGCGTACATCCTTATAATAATGTACGTGCGAAAACAAATAAGTATTTATTAAATGAATACTTTTAAATATTAAATTTGTACGTAGCTTATTACTAAATCTGGTTGTCAGTATTTCGTTAGTAAACAATGAGAAATTTTTATGCAGTATGATTTCATTGCTCAGATAATGAAATTAAAGGTTTTTATCTGAAGCTACTAAGTATTATATATGGTGATAAAAAAGAATAAGAATATGGGCTATTAGAATTTTTAGTTAATCAATTTCAAGCTTATGAATAGCTGCAAAATATTACGATTACTGAATCGTATGCTGATTTGCAACAACACGACACGCAGAGCAAATAATACAATAATAAAAAATAGTACGAATTAAATGTAAACAAATGTAAAAATCAATCGAAAAATTTTCAGATCTTCATATTTAAACTGAATTAATTTTTTAAATAAAGACTGAGAAACTTTTATTTTAACAAACATTCTCAATGCTAGACTTTACACTCTAGTTAAATAGTTCCTTACAATCTATTTAAATAGTTATTGATTGCAAAGATTTTCATTAGGTGGCAGTTGAATACGGAATATCTTGGTATGCAGACAGCTCTTAACATCACTAAGCTATTTTTCTCCATATATATATTCTCAAGCGTACGTGATGCCCTGATCAGCAGTTGCTTCAATGATTTCTTTTCTGTAACCTGTGATTTTTAAAAGACCTCCAGCTCTGGTTCAAAATAGGGCATCTTTGATCTAAAAAGAGGAGCTATTTTGCTCATGAGTAATTACTCATCATTTACTAATATCCATAACTTTCATAGTTTCAGCAGTTTAATAGCGAGTAATTTTCTTGATAATCACGTACAATTACTACTTTTATTATATTACAATAAATTTAATATAGGCCATTGTCTAGATGAATTTTAGAATTCTGTCGACTATTTAGTGGAAAAGTTTTTAAGAATAATATACTTTTGATTTGAAAAAAAAAAGATTATTTATTTATTTAATTTATTTATTATAGCCATTGTAGACAGCTTCTTCTCATACGATGACAATATGGATGGTTTTATAAGCTACCCAGAACTGCGAAGGCATCTCGCACCTTCTGAAGAACGCAAGCCCTAAGTTAACACTGAGGAATAAAGACAATAAAAAAAAAAGAAGAAATAAAGAAAAAAGGACGAAAAGTTATTATAAAAACATTTATTGTATAGTTTAGTATTAGATTTTGTGTTGTATATTTTATATAAAAAAAGATGCGCAACTAGTATGTAACATGCTATAATGGAACCATAAGTATTTAGCTTTCAAAAATACCAGCTATTTTGAAGCCTACAGTAAGAAAGTAGTCTACAGAAAAAGGAGATTTCGATTAAAGTTATGTTTTCAGAAACATCAAAAGGCATTTTAGACTTGATTTTAAAAATATTTGCAATATATTTTTTATATTTTATTTTCTGTTACTATTTTTCATTTCTTTCCAAAATTAAAAGAGATTAAAAATTGTGTTGTGAATTCAATTACAAGAATATTTAAGCTTCCTGTCATTTATATTAAGCCATGCATGTACGTTAGATTGAAAAAATTCTCAGAATGCATTCATTTGATAGAAGCAATTAGTATTAAGATGATTTACGCTATATTTCCTACAAAACTGTAACTTTTTGAGGCTGCATATTTTTGCTGACGATTATAACGCTGATGAAAGTAAACCTAGGTTTTCATAATTGACTTTTCACCGTAACATTATAATACCTGAATACTTGTTCTTTTAACATGTATTTCATGCTAGGAAGTAAATAAGCATCTGCTACATATCAGAAAAGAAATTCATGTTTTAAACTTATCACACGTAAGCACATAGCTTTAAATTACGCTAAATTACGTAAAAACTTTTCAAATATATTCATATGGTAAAAAATGGCTTTCTTTTATATTATATTTCATGTTATCTATTAAATTGATCTAATTTGTATGGTAGGGGGCAGGAGATTGTATTTTATGCAGGAGGCAAGAGATTGCATTTTGTGCAGAAGGCGATAATTCTAGAAACTTTTTTAAACTACCGTATATAATCTAGAAGATCTGTAACACGAGAGACACATATAGTATATTTAGATAGATGAGAAATAGCACTCCCACATTATGTCATTCTTATTCATAAAATCTGGAGCAGAAATTATAAACATGCAATTATGGAAAAAAAGTACCATAATTAGCCCTTTTCTTGAAGGTTAGTATTATCGCAGGAATGGAATCAGGAAAATCCAAGGCAGATGTATTCATAACCCTGAATGTAATGCAGTGTATAATCTCCAAATTTTGAGAAAATTTCAAAACTGTAGAGACGGCAACTAAAGAGTAAATGAGAATCAGTATACAGTCTTTTCCAAACCAAAAATCTGTGGATAAGATCTATCTTTTGCACTAATTGCATATTGCCTCAGGGCGAAAATGGGAAATAAATTATTTGGTAATCACTGTACGAACAACTGCCCGGGAAAATCGCTTACAAGATGCTCTGACCACTGTGTATGCCATGTTCAGTAGTCTGCGTCCGCCTTGAGAAGATGCGTACGCATTTGTAATGGAGTCCGAAACACCGAAATTGGGCTTTGAATCAATGGGTATTATGGTCCTTAAACTGATGTGTCCAGATTCAAGCTCTGATCCTTCAAAACGGGGAATTCGTTACACTCTTAACATCCCCAAAAGAAATCAATAACGATTTCTTAGTTTTGCGCCACTTAATACTGAACAAACGCACAGATTTCTTTATATTCGGCAGGTTTGTTACAGGAAAGAAGTAAAGACAGTTAATTAAAATCGAAGCGCCATGAATTAATAATCTGTATTTAAAGACTGTAACGGTTATCTTGGGAGATTTTAGTTGGTTATTTCCTTCAAAGTGAAAAAATACCACATAGTCTGTCTCAGGATGTAAATTTCATCGAACATGCGTAGATTACGTCAAGGCAGTAATCTTTCTTCCACAGCATCTATAAAATTCTACGTGAAGAATAAAACCTTTTATTCACACCATAGATAGTTAGAATAAATATCATAGAAAACCTTACAGAGAGCCTGATAAATCAATGTGAGATTTACGTGATTTCAAGAGGAGGAACACATTCTTTATGCTTTTCCTACTAAAATCGGAAATACTTTTTGGCATTTTTTTTAAACGCGTAATTTGTGAATCAATACTCTTCATAACTTTTTTTTTCCCTTGTAATATGTACATTTGAGGATAGTTACTTCTGTAAGGGCAATAGCAGTTGGACGGGCATTAGGTGTGAGTCAATCAACTGTCTAGAGCCCTTTAAATGAAAATTCTGATTTAATTCATGTACAGAGAATGTAGGTACTGTAACAATTGAGTGTTGGTTTTGCCGTTTTGTACCTAAATAAGCTGTAGCAAATCCTGACGACCCTCCGTACGTCTTATTCATTGATGAGATGACCGGATGTGCTTAACATTTATAATTCTCACCTTCGGTCGCATGATAATATACATGGCACGAGATGACATGCCTACCTTGAAGGATTCTTTATTAAAACTTCCACAAATTATCTTATCTGAACTCCTTTTCGATGTTTTTTCAGTTGTTTGCATACTAAAGTGGTACAGCACGATGGAGAGCCAGCTCGCTTTAGCAGTAATACAGAAATTACTCCGAAACTGCTTATAGCCTATGCTTATAGCCGAAACTGCTTATTGAATAGGGTGGACTTGTTTTTTAGTCACTACGATCACCAGATTTGACATGCATGCGTGTTTTCTAATCTGAAGGAACATTAACAGCATTTTCTAGGAAAGTCTCATTCTATCCGATGAAGATCTAAGAGCCAGACTGCCAGTTGCTTCTAAGAATGCCTGAGTTCTTTGCTGTAATACGTCAATCCATTCAGGGTTAGTTCTATGAACCTTGTATAACTGCTATTGCTTTCTCAAGCATTTATTGTAGAAAACTGAATCAATAGAATGTTTGCCTCTTTGGCCTCAGCTGCCTTTCTTACTTACAAGTTTTTCATATCTTCCTTAACTGCCAGCACTCACACGTGTCATTTCTGCAACACATTCCATTATAAAATTTAATTTATATTTTTGTCAGATATTTTAGTACCACTCTGTATGAAAACCACTTGGGGAAAATACTACGGAAAGCCCGTTGGCAACACCGAAAGACATTATGTATTGTGAATTCAAGTTTATGTGACCTTAAATTTATGTTACAGATGAAATATTATTACCAGAATTAAATATAATTAAAAATTCACGCTATTAAGCAAATATAGGATAACCGTAGATCATTCATAAATAATTCACTACATTATTATTGAAATACTATACATTTAAAACACCTGCTACATTAAACAAATGTGATCAAAATTTAAGTTATTTAAAAAAGATTTATTTGTGCATATTTATGAGAAAAATAGCAACATTTATTTTTTTTTCTGTCATCCTTAATATGATTTTTTAAACAGACAAACGTCATTTATTAGAAAGATGGTATGCTTATTTCATTATTTCCATCGTTTCGCAAATGAAAATCTTCTGCACTTAAACTACTAATGAACAGATGCACGTTGCCAATTGATTTACTTCGCCTGAACTTGTAAGACAGCTGGTTCATCTATACACATGCATTAGAAAATTCAACTGGTACTAAGGACTCGTACTGCGGGTTAGGGCCTTTCTTTTCGCACTTTGATGGTGGTACAAATATACAGTAATTTTTTTTTTTATCTACCGCGACAATTTTTTTTTTGAGTGTGTGTGTTTGTGTGTATGTGTAAAAGAAGTTTCATTTATTTTTCATTGACTATAAACGTAATTTTCGCCTTCCAGTGGGGGTTGTGTATATTATCATTCTTTTGAGAACGAGCCTTTGGTACAATTCATAAGATGATCTGATTTTATTTTGGCTGACGGGAGTCTAGCAAAAGCGATACTGATATTTGTATAAAGTTGTTGTTTTAGCTAATTAAAAATTTTTGTGAGTTATTAGTTTTAAACGAGTATTGACGATTAAACCGTTTGTTTAAAAAATTAAAAAAGCTGTTATTTATACAGCAAGAAAACTCGCTAGTATGCAGTTGATTTTATGGAATACTTCTAGGCATTTATTGGCTTCATGTTTTGCTTTTCTGAACATGCATGACCACTTTTCAGACTACTTATACATGTTAATCTTGGCTGATAATTTTTCATTAATTTAAACAACTTTTGCATGAGCATTAGCAAACTTACTACTTCTGGAATTCAACTTTTAACTCAGAAAAGAAGTATTCCATAAAATGCAGTTACTTCAATGAGTTTAGATAAAAGTGACTTTATAAAATAAAACTTTAGATAGTGGCTCTTCTTTAATATATGAAAAACTAATTGAAGTAATTACAGTTACATTTAGGTAAAAAATAATGTACATAAGGCAGAAACTAAAATTTTAAAATTTCTTTTGTTTACTAACTTCAAACTAACTACTTCCTTTTTTCAAGTGTGACTGTTGTATTATTATTAAAATTTAACATTATTAATTTACTCATGGGTACCATAATCGTATAAACATAATATCAACCTTTAAATCGTACCAACACTAAGATACTGCAAAAAGGTGAAATTATATAACATACATTGAAAACAAAATATCGGTAAGATTAATGTGTATCAAGCAAGTATAATTGTCAAAACCATATCAATAATACAACAAGTGTAATATTTCCTAAAAATGCGTTGTGAACAATATTCTGTTCTATTAAATTTTAATGAAGGTTGATCCATTGTTCTAAATTAAGAGTGAAATAAACAAGTTCAGGTAAATTTAAGCTTAACATTTAATGCAAGTAACCAAAATTTGTTACACTATTTTAGATACATAAGTGGTGGTAGTTACAGATGTGATTTACCGATGTTTTACAGAGAAACTGGTAGTAAACATACCTTTATACAAAGAGGGGGGACACGCAAGAATCAAGTTACTTGAGACAAAGCTGCTCCATTTTGGGAGTACAATAAGGAGCTGGGTTAAAAGCGTAGTAACCTGGGATATAATCTTTAAAGAGAAAAAAAAAACATTTTTGTGCATTTTATATGAAGGACAGACTAGGCCTTCCGCCCATTCACTTTAGTCTCGGTCCTCTATGCGTTTCCGACCCTCGTTGGTTTCCTCTTCGCTAACGTTTTCAGCCATCTTATCCATCAAGTCTTGCAGTCGAGCCTTCGCTCTGACTTCCGAATACGCCGAAAAAACGATTCGCCCCGTTAATATTCGCCCTCCAAAAAAAAACCGCTGCAGGCTCTTTTTCTTCTTCTCGCCAGTCCCCGGCTTGGCGATGTTTGAAGTTCCAAAAGTCGCCAGTTGTAGACAACCCTATGAGGAGTGTCCATGGCAGAAGGTGGAAAGGGTCTTTTGAGGTGGCCAGCAGTTGGTGGACAACGCTAAGCTGAAAGAATTAGAATCGGCACATGGAGTCACTTAACTGTTCGCTACAAATGAAATAAACATATTTTTTAGCTAGCCTCGCTCAGGGTGTCACTCTTACATGGGTGGAAGCCTAACGAACTCCCAGTTACCCTCGTGACAAAACCCCTGAGCAGCTCAAATGCATACAAAAAGAATTTGAAGCATGGTGCAGGTTTTAGTATTTTGGTTAAGGAATTCCCAGACAATTGTCTGCAGAGATAAGCATTCAGAGAAACGGAAGGTTATTTTTTTTTCTCCAGGGAAATTTTGAAAACAAGGCTATAAATTCGGTTTTTTCCATCATAAAGTAATAATTTACAAAGTGAATTTCAAAAAACTAGCATTTAATTAACTAAACTAAATTAAACACCGAAGAATGTTTCTACAGTTGAAATATATTAATTACACAGCTAAATTCATGTTTCTTAAGAATGTTTCTACAACACCGTAAACGACTTTACTACCAGAGTCAGAAAATATGGATTCAAAACTTTACCAGAAAGAGGAGTACGTTAAACAAAACTTATTAAACTTTATACGCCAACTTGTGTAATATACAAAGAACTTTAAAATTCAAAGTGAAAATGACCTAACCAGAAATTAAACAAACAGTATAAAAAACAAGTTGAGATTAAGAGTTTAAGAACAAAATTAAATGGTTAACCAAACAACTTAAGGATAAAAGAAAAATTAGTATAAGCAACTTAAATTCAGAGTTAACCAAAACTGCCATTTAAAAATTAACAACAATTACTTTTCAACAGAGCAAATTAAAATCCAACTAATAAAATCAAATTAATAACTTCCATCACTGATAACTGAATTATGATGAGCATTACAATTAAGTTAAGTGTAACTTCAATTACTGATAACTGTATTAAGATAACCATTACAATTAAGATAAGTATGTATTACATAACATGATATTTAGTTTAATAATGCTAAAAATCTTACAAATGTACTTTTTTATTGCATTATTTAAACCAATTACATTAAGGGAAGTTTATACATTACGCAAAAAATTTTATGGTATTCTACTCCACGAAAAATTTACTATCTACAATCGAATCATGCAATTACGAATTTTTAATTATCATTCAACGAAATTCATAAATAAAGTAAATTAGATAAATACAATAGATACTTTTCGGGAATATCCTGTTCCTATTCCAAACAATTCTTTTCTGCGATATTCTGACAAGTGTTCTGCTTTTGGATAAATGATTCAACAAGTGCTGTAAATTCATCGAATTAATGAGGCGTCATGCGTAAGTAATTAAAAGAAATTTCGATGTCGTTTAAGAGTATTTCTTCAATTAAATTATTTTCATCTTCTTGCCGCAGCCATCTCTCACATATTAATATAAATCACTGCATTCTGCTTCTCTTACATAAAGCAAGAAGTAAAATCAGTTTTAATCTAGCGGAAATTAGAGATCCATTTTAATAAAAAATGTAATCGTAAAAAGTCAAAATACCACACAAAAATTCACATTTTTCATTTAGTTTCCTATATGAAGAGTCATCTAGTGCGCGCATATGACAATTTTTAAAGCGAAAGTTTCCGCGTCCCACGGTGTGAATTGACGCATGCGGAAATCGCTTTTTTTTTCGCTTTTCGCACCATCGGACTAGTGTGAACGCAGCTTTACAGATGTGAGGGTGCCAAGTTTAACTTGACAGTTTAAGTAATAATCTGATGACAATATCGATGCTTGATTTACTCATGTTGGCTAGCAAATGAAAGAGTACCCAGAGTTAGCATTCTAATGAAAACTTCCCAATAACTAATACGAACAAATACCACTTCTGTCGAGGTACTCGCGCTTAGTTCACGAGTGCGGTTCGTTGACTCTGTCAGACAATGACGGCATGTATCGCTTGAGAGAAAATTAATATTTTTATATCGCTCGCTTTCTAAATGCCATTGGCTTACAATAGGATATATAGTCTGGGACCTGCAATGTTACAGCCTTTAATTTCCAATTTAACATTACCCATTTTCAATAATTACATGTTGATCTAACTAGGTTCTCATTTGTTGGCTGAAACAAACAAAAATATTAATATTTTGGTTAAATAGGTCAGGAAATTGTTTAATTCGTAAATTTCGAACAGAAATCCGGGTGATATATAATACAGATAATGATTAAAATGTATTGATCCATTTATTCTTATAATTCTATGTTGATATAACTTCCTTATTCTCAATGCCCGGTTAAAACAATAAACATCTATAAGATACTAAATTTGCATCTAATATAAATCTTTAATATCGAACAGCAAAAACGACATAGTAAATAAGGCAAAGAAATTAGGTTTTAGAGTCATTAGGTTATTTTGAAACAGGAGACGTGACAAATGTGCAGTGCCTTTGCCAGGAATCAAACCCTGGACCTCTTACGTACGCGTCAAGTTTGCTTCCTGTTGCACAATGAAAGCATATGGAAGGGAGAGATAAATACTTTATGAGGTCTTTAAAAATAGAATATTTTTTAAAATATCAAAAGAAAGCGGTTTTATGCGAGTGAGTGCATCGTAATCAACGTATTTTCTTCCTCGGTAAATATTAATTTTGAAGAAAAATAAAATTATTCATTTTGCAACAGTGATTATAAAAAACTACGTGCGAGAGGAGAGCCTAGCATTTTAGTTCAGAGAAAAAGAGAAATACACTCGTTTGTAGAAGGCTTAGGTAGTATCACATAAACCCAGAAGAGACTGTTGACCAAGCAAATAGAATTTTGTGGTACAGCTTTTGTTACGTTATAGATATAAAACATGTCTAAAATTTTACTTTTATTTTTAACATATTTCTTTTCCTGCTTTTCAAATAAGATTGAAAATCTGTTGTATTAATATTAAAACCTAATATATTATGTAAAATTAGCAAAGTAACAATCTTGTGTTTGGAATAAATCAACACTAAACAGAAGGTTATTACTTTGTTAATTTTATGTTTTACTTTGGCCGTTTCTCTTCTGTCTTTATAATGTTATATTGCAATAACACTGATTCACAAAATGTTTGTTTGAACTTTACTAGTTTCAATCATACATACTGAAACAGAGAATTGTTTTAATATAGCACGTAGTTCACCCACATGTTTTCTACTAGATTTTAAAATTTGACAGACAGTTAAATTCATAGCCTAATAATTAGGGTTATTTCTAATCTCGAGCCTACACTATGATGAATGTTTTCAAGCAGTAAACTACAGTACTGCTTTTTACTCTATAAATACATATGAGGCAAAATTTTCATAAATGCAAACAGCGCTTAATGAAAGTAAAAAAAAAAAATGGTTTTAATTATGGTAAAACCTTTCTTCATGTTTTATTTTTTGCCGTCATAACCTGATTTAAATGCATTAAAATCTTCCATTACAATATCATTCAGACATTGCATTCGATTGTCATAACTGTATTAATCTTTATTCGCTTTTGATTTACAATAATACACGTTCCAATTTATTATAATGAAACGAACTGAAGTTTTCATGTTGCATCTCAAATCTTGAATTCTCTTCGATTATGAATAGACATGATTTGTTACTTTTTTCTGCTAAAGTATTCATCATCTGCATTCAAAACACCAAAAAATAAAACATTGCACTGTATGTTTCCAGGAATAAGTGCTGTCATATGCAGTTGCGCAGTTTATTAACAGGAAGCCTTTTTTGAAAATTCTCATCAATTCATGAGTTTGCTAATGTTTGGGAACAACTAAGTAAACTACTTAACCAAACATTCTAGGATTTGCTATTTTGTCTAATGGAACTAATGAAACAAAGAGAGTATTTTGTCTGAATTTGTCCTCGAGGTTTGTTGCGTTCCAAACAAAAGACTACTGATACAAAACAGTAAGCAAATTACAAAGGAAATGGAGGTAATCTGTCTCGCTTTAAATAAAGATAAAAAAAATCTTTTTGTCAAACTCATGGTCAAGTTTAATAAACAACTTATTCATCGTAATATTTTGTTATAAATAGGGCAACGTATCCAGTGCCCAATTTACTACGCTGTTATTGCATGAGATGTCAAATGCTGAAGAACGAAAGGCATACTAAAAAAATTTCTTATTAAGACTGATATTAACTTTAAATAACCATGTCGTGGGAATTTCGCATTTTTACATCAGTTACTTTATTGGTTCTTCTACACACGCCAGAAATACCAGGTCAGTATTCAATTTTTATTCCGTTGTCACATTCATAATCTTAGTTGCCACATTCTCAGGAACAAATAAAGCACTTCTGAGCTTGGTTAGAAATTTGTGATAATCAGCAGCCGAACACGAAAGCACCATGAAAGCTCGATTCACTAGAGCCAAATGTTTCAGGAGTTACACGAAACTCTTTTGATTTTGTGTAATGAGTGTTCTAAATCTTGCCTGATACTTTTAAGCACTTATAAGAGAGATCTTTCTTTTCAGACGTTTATAAAAGTTCTGGTTCTTAAGACAGCCCCCATAATGCTTTATCGAAATTATGTATTAGGGAAAGCATTCGAGGGTTCCGAGTTCGTTTGAGGTTCTGATTCTTTAGAATATGTCATATTCAATTATTATATGGACTAATATTATATGGAATTTTCTAAAATATGTTGTATATTTTTAATGTATTTGATGATGCTTGGGGGTTCATCAATTTGGGATTTAAATCTTGGAAATTTGGAGCATTTTCTGGGGAAAAATTACCAGATATTTTATTTATAAATCATGTATTCTTTATCTTTTAAGGGATTTGCATTTGCTAATTCCTGTACGCTTCATTATTAGCATTTTCAGTACTTTTTATGGGGAAGAAAAATTAACTAAATTATGCACATTATAAAAAATATTTATTTAAAACAAAGTGGGATAAAATATTTAAGAAATTAGAAAAAAAAAAATCTGAAAGCTTTCAGATTTTACATTACGCCTAGAGGGGCGTGTTTTTAAGCGTTTTGTGTTTTTTTTAATCTTTATTTAGTAAATATCATGTTTTTCCCACTTAAACTGTAAAATTCAGTTCAATAGTAATATCCCAAAATAATTTTAAAATTAGCATACCTTTAGAATTTCCGATATACAGTGTTGCGCGCTGGAGATAACTTTTTTTCCGTACAGTGTTGCCATTGCTCGCTTTGAAATCGTTGAGTTTATTAATCAAAAATTCGTTAAAGTTCTACAAAATATGAAATAGGTAATAAAACAAATTCAAAATTCAAAATTTGGGCTTCCAGATGCCCATATTCGAATGGAAACGTACGTTATTCAAAATTTGATGGCTTTGGATACCGTTGTTTTATCACAATGCGAGAAACATACATACATTAATGCAGATTCTTCATTATTTAATTTCTTTAAATATAATACAAGGCTGTAATATTTAGTGGCAACATTTTGAAAAGTGAGCCGACATTTATCGTGAATCAAAGCAAAATGCCAAAACGAAATTAATAGCCCTTCTGGGCTAACACCCTTTGGTCTAGAAATAGTAATTTATCACTTAGATAAAATGAACGAACGAAGTGTTAAATTATACTAATCTTCTTCGATAAGAGTTTGCCTAAGTAGTAGCCAACTGTTGTGAAAAATTAATTGCATATAAATTTTTAGGAAAGACTAATTTAGTCAATGATGGGTAAATTATTAAGCAAAAATTTTAGTATCTTTGTCATAGTTACTCTATTTACATATTTGATGCTTCATGATAAGAATTGATGTTCCATTTTTAAAGGATAAACAACAAAAATAAAGGTGTTCGTCCAATGCCGTGGTTGAATATTTTTTTAAGTGGAAGAAAATACAAAAGGCATACCCTGGAATGCAATGCAAGTTATATATATCTGCATATTTTAAAATTTTCTAAATTCATCAAAGGTAACTATTTTAAATCAAAACATAACTCACGTAATGATTTGATACATGTAATTATTGATAATTTTAATAGGAAAATATTTAAGGAATGCCTTTTGGTTAAATAAAAAATCTGATGTGGACAACCCATGACTTCCTTGTATGACCTATTACATTATACACATTTTTTGCTGCATTTCATTCAACATTATTTCCTCGAATTTCTTTAAAGATATATTTCTCATTAAATCAATTAATTTTTCACTTCGAGGCAAAGCAAAAATGCGTTAAATCTCAAAATATCTTCATTAAAAATTGTAAAATACAGAAAAACCTAAAGCACCAAATAGAGTTAAAAAAACAATTTTTACAATTAAATTTAGAATTTGTACGCAAAAACAAGCAATTCGACCAGCGGGAATGAAAGCAGATTTTTCGGTGCATAAAATTAAGATTTTGCTTTCGGTTCTAGTTGGTAAAGAAACATTCAGAGTGCAGAAACTGATGTAATTCACTATTCTATTGAGTTTCAAATGTAAACAAATGGCGATACGTTAGGCTTAACTCGCCACTTAAACTTTTAAATTGTTGATAATTCTACAGCTATTGCAAGCAGATTAACTAAAGGCTTATAAATCTTAACCAGGACATAAAAACCACATAATTCAATCACTTTTAAAGCAAAAATGTGCACAATTTAGAAACATATAAGAATAAAAAAACTAATTTCACCGAGCCAGGTAATAGAGTGAGAATATATATATTCTTACAAAACAATTTTTTTTAAACATAATATAATCATGCCTAGTATTTTTGCGCATTAAGCTGCAGAGAAATTATCAGTAAAGCTATAAAGTAAGACATTTAGAACCAGTTTTTCACAAAGACCAAATGAATTTCAGTTTTTGATCTTTGTGAGAAACTGATTCTATATTTCTTTATATATATGTGTATATAATTGTTTTGTAAATATATATAGAGCAGATTGCAATGAAAAGGGCGATGCGCAACTAAATGTTATAGCAGTTCCATATACAAACTTTCAACTTTCTACGGCTACTCTTTCTTGAGTTATGCGAGATACATACGTAGATACAGTTGTCAAGAAAAAAAGGTCTCTTCTGAATCCATTTTACAGTCCTTTTTGGCAAAAACAGTTCTTTATTCTGTTCGTACAAATGTAACAGTCGTTGAAATATGATACCGGAAATTTTTTGCGATTACAATACTTTCTTTACGTCACACAATTAAGTAAAAATAACAGTGAAATAATATAAAAAGTAACAAAATTTAGACGAAAAATATTACACTAATTTTTAGGTACTTTTCATAAATTAATTTTTATTCTTCTATAGAAAAAAAAACCATCAATATATTTTTCAAAATCTACTTTTACTCAGTTCTTGTACTGTAGATAGAATGAGAATAGTTAGAAGGTTTACTTAGTCAATATCTATCACGTTTTATCTTGTATAGTTTTTTATTATTTTAAATTTATCGAGCTTCATTCACTTCTATCAACAGTAACTGGCAACGTTAAAAATTTTTAAATTTTAAATCTAAACTGCGTCCTAAAGTTTCTTTAAGAGATTTAAATTTGCAATTGCTGTAGAGACCCGAATCAATAAAACAATATGATTTCTAAACTATACATTTATGATGAAATTCCTACAACATTTGCATCATTTATACATTTAGCTAAGTTTTACGCCGTTTCTTTTAAATTATCTAAATTTAATTATATTAATTAATATTAATTGTCTATCATCCAGACATTAGTTAGAAGCTTCTACTTTCACTCTCGCATCTAAAATGGAGATACGAAAATAAAGCTCATTTTAGTTGTGAGATTGAAGTATTTAGGACTACCTCCATTTCTACTGTGAAAAAATACCTTATTAAAAAATGAATTCTTTTATCAACAGAGCACTGACAATCTGATTTATTAAATTTGTATGCTAGATAACTCTTTAAATATGATCTGCTGGAGGGGGCAGTTAATACAAATCTTGAAGCATGCAGATTAACTTCAGTTAATTGACTTTTTTGAGGTGCTAAATCACAAGTCAATCTACTAGCAAGTAAGTTAAAAGGTTGTTCCTGAAATCTTCGCTTGTGATATGATTCTAGAAGTTTACATGGCTCATCCTAGCCCAACAGTGACCTTATCTTGAGCAATTAAAGGAGCAAGTAATTTCTGAAAGATAAAAATAATTATTTTGCACAAAGACGGTCATAGGGACAACGACATTTCGCATCTGATTTGAATAATTTCGAAATGCATATGCATACAACATTTTAAGATTATGACTTAACAGAAGGATAGCATTTGAAGCTTCTTTATCACAATTCAGCCATCTATATATATGATTTCTGATATTATGCATCTCTTGACCCATTCATAGAGCTTCTTGCCCTCTTCATAGAAATAATCTCAGGGAGGAATCAGTCCTTTGTTACGGTTTTTGAATTTCTGAAATGCTGTCAGAATTGGGTCCTTTAAATATGAAATTTCACTTTGAGAAACATAAACTTATCTGAAGTTTTCAAATTTGGTAATTATCAGGGTGCTTAAGAGCAGTTGCACATTTATTTGCAATATATTGATTTTCGAGGAAGACATTCTTAATGAGCTACATAAAAGCAAACGAATTACAGATCATTAACTAAAATGAATTACTCCGTTCTGGAATAAAACGGTATTTTAATGAACAAGATGAAATACATTTGTAGGTATTACCACTATTTATCGCTTTAGCAGCTTAAAAGGAATAACGGAAGAAAATAAATCTGATGTGGATACCACATGACTTCCTTGTACGGCCTATTAAATTATGCACATTTTTGCTGCAATTTATTCCTCAGAATTTCAATAGAGATATATTTCTTATTCGACCAATTCAGCTGTTACTTCGTGGCAATGAAAAAATACATAAAAACTCAAAACATCTTTATTAAAAATTCTAAAATACGGAAAAACAACAATTTTCACAATTAAAATTAGAGTTTAAAGTAATTAAAATTAGGCAGAAAGACAGATTTTTCAGCCCCACTTGGCGAAAAGACACTGAAGTTGGTGCAGAAATTCACTTAATTCACTATAGTAACTTTCAAATGTAAAGAAATGGTGGCGTCATTAGACTTAGTGAACTTAAAACAACATTTAAATTGTTGATAATACTACAACTATGCACATTAACTAAAGGTATGAAAATGTTACTCGGAACATAAGACCGATAATTTAGATATGGTAAATAACATACCTAAATTACTTACTTACTATCTAAACAATATTAACATTTGTACTCCAGAGATGGCAGCACATGCTACGAAGATGAAACTGAATAAAGCATTTGTAAGGAGAGAAAAAGCAGATGGCATTGCGAGTGAACGAAATTCATTTAATGCCATAAAGCAGCGATTATCAACAGGTGATAAGCATACCACTGGTGGTAAGCAACAGAAAAACAGGTGATGCGAAAAGAAACAAAGTATTTTTAACTATTAAATTCAAAAATTACCCCAACATCCTCTTTAAAGTTTTCTCTAACACTCGTAAATTTATGCGATCTGAGCTTCGCTCAAGGTCAATAGCTACTCATAAACTTTATCAATGTAATCCGTTTTTATTTTCACAAATATACTTTTAGCCATAGGCATAACAAAATTTTCATAAATGATGCTTGTAGAGACATTAAGAATTTTTTGAAGCAGGAAATATGGAAAATGAGCAATACCCTCGCCAGGCTTCGAACCACGGACCTCTCGAATACACCCCGAGTTTACTGACCACTACACCACGAAGGCATACTAAGAAGATCGGAGAAATACCTTATATGCTTTTAAAAGAAGTACTAGAAATGGATGTTGTTTCTGACAGGAAATTAAAAGAAGTTCCTGTAAAAAGATAATAGTATGTCATTAATTCTTTTAGGACTTGATCGATTTTATTAACATGTCTACACTTTATATCACTGCGTAAATTTTTAAAATGGAAAAAAGGCTAGGATTGACTAAACGCAATCACAGATGATGATTCACAGATGATGGATCCAGGATAATCTACTAGTACTAAGAATATTTAAAAGAAAAGAAAAGTTGTTTACAGAAGATATAATGAAAGTTATTTATCATTTTGGTTTGTTTAGAATAGAGATGAAATGGGCCCTTAACCTCAATATGTTGTTTGCGGTGAACTATTAGCCAATCAAAGTATGAAACCATAATTTCTTAAAAGACATCTTGAATTTAAGCGTGCTAGTTTAAAGGATAAATCGGAAGAATATTTTAAGAGGGAATTATCAGAGTTCAAAAATAGTAAACAAGTAATGAAAGGTTTTGTTACTTTAAGTGAAAACTCATTAGTAAGCCTAAGAATTGCCAAGACTGAGCAGCCTCACACTATTGGATATTACCAGCAGCTAAAGATATCGTTTTATCATTATTCAACGAAAAAGCGGCTAATGAACTTAATAATATTCCCTTATCAAATGATATAGTAAGGCGATGAATTCATTAAATGGCAAATTCCCTAAAAGACACATTTATTTAAAAAAATAAAACACAGTGAGTATTTCTCATTCCAATTGAATGAAAGTATTGATTTAAAGAATTTTTTTCAATTATTAGTTAAATCATTAATTATTAAAAAAGTAGGAAATATACTATATGCCTTACGAAAAGGAGGCCCTTTTAAAGTTCAAGAGAATTTTTTCTAATTTTAACGTAATAATTTTAATTTCTTGTAAGTTTTTCGTTTTTTTCCTTGAAAACGTTGGCTGCGCCTAAGTTTTCTTAATAACTTAAGTTTTAAAATTTTGTTTCTGAATGAAATAACAGTTCTTTTAAAATGGAAATCATTCTTCAAATTTATTTTCAAATTAGTAGTTTATATAAAATGGCCGCGCAGGAGTATCTGACGCATCTAAGCAAAGGAAATTTAGGCATCTCTATACACTTATTCCCGTATATACAATTTAACCCTTTTGAGACGACCACTCACAACTCTGTTTGCTTACAGATCAACTAGGTTATGTTATTTGAATATGACAAAACCACGATGGCTGTATGCCTACAACGAGGGTTGCCTTCGTGGAATGCTTTCTGAAGGAATTGACTCGGATTTACGTTATACGTGGGTTGAAACCACAAAAACCAACCACGCAATCAACCCGTCTGCCTGAGTCATAAGGGAAGCCTAATGGAAGAAATACCTTTATGAAGGAAGTTTTAAGAGAAATTGGGGAATGGGGAGAACCTGGAGAAACACATAGAGGAACACACGAACACGCTCATGCAGCCAGCCCATTTTCCAAGATTCGAATCTCCGACCGAACTACCAGTGTTTAGCAACTTCACTGATCGGCCGCTGGTGGGCTTCCAAACCAGGTGAAACCACTTCTAATCAGCATTCTTAATCACTCTGCCACTGGCGGGACTTTTTTTAGAGATCATGGCTATCAATGAATTTCAGTATCTAAGTCTAATTATGTACTTAGAAGGGCTGGTCACTTTTAGCAGTGGAACTGGTCTAGCAAGGGAAATTTAACACTTACTATCCTATTTCCCACAGAATACCCGTCCCAAGCTTCACTGCACAGGCGCCCATGCGGGCACAGTTGGTAATGAAGCAGCCGACAACTGGCAAGAGATAGTGCAAACGGACAACTTGCCCCAGCCGTCTGTCTGCTAATTCCATTATCACATCTTAAATCAAGACAGGAACCGGACCTTATGTCCCTGTGGAAAACTAACTGGACACAAGAGCTAACAGGCAGGCGGACATTTAACTTCCGCTCGGTGCCTCAAAGGAATTAACCAACATAGGCAGAGCAATGGCATATTTCTTAACGGCGCATATCTCATTTGCAGACTATCTCTTTCGCTTGGGATTGCACCACACAGATTCATGCATATACAACTGAATGGTGGTATAAGGAACTTAATATTTCCTAGTCCCATATTTATGTGTTGCGTACCTTCGCGGAAAACATAGGAGACGAAAACCTCGAGGAGAAAACAACGCAAGGCGAAAACGTCGTGGTACAAAACATCGTAGGAGAAAATAAAGCAAAGAGAAAACATCTCAGTTCTAAAACATAGTGGTACAAAATATCGTGGTCGCAAATAATGCGTTACAAAAACTTCGAAGTTTAAAAACATCGTCGTCGAAAATATCGTGGTAAAAAATAAAGTGCCTAGAAATCATCGCATGACGCTAACATCGCACAGATGCATTTTTCAGGTTCTAAAAGCTGTAAATGCATATTCGCATAATGATTTGGGAGCGCAGGAAGGATACAGGAATATTTTTACTTCTATATGTCATATTTTTGAATGAATAAATTTTTGTTGAAAAAGTAAGAAGGAAACTCAAGTATTTAAAAAATTGAAAATGAGTAGAAAATTAATGCAACTCATAGCGCTTATTAGAATTTTAAATTTACATATTTAATTAACAAAGGTCATTAATAAACTAACTTTTTTTTATAAAGTTTTACTGATAACTTTCGATGAAAAATACAGTCTAAAAATATTTAGAAAAAGGAAGATAATTAACAGTATGAGGTTACATCTATAAAAATTGCTTAGTTAATTATTAAATTATTTTCATTCACGTTCGTTCATCTGATATTGTTTTAGCGCAAATTATATCTTGTTTTGTTTCCGTTTATTCTTAAAGTGTCGTTAACATTTTCATGTATAGCGTGTAATCAATTATTTGGATGTCGATTTGTTGGTTATGAAAAAAGTCACTTACATAATATGGCACTACGGGATTTGAATTTATTGGATTATGCCAAAACACACTAGAGCTATCTGCTTAAGAGGAGGGATGCTTTTGTAAGAGTTCTTTCTCAGGAACTGGCACATATTTACGCTATACGTTAGGAAAATCACGGAAATCTCATGCAACCAGCTCGTTCGCCTGATCGAAATACCAGTGTTCAGCGACTTTACCGCTCGGGCACTAGAAGCCAGTTTAGCAGAGAACTAACTAGCAGGGAATTAACGAAAACTAGTTCGTTTTTACATCAGTCATTGGAAGACTCATATTAAAAAGTATACTCAGAAAATTTAAACGCAATATTTTTGTTAGCAATAATATGTAATTGCACTGAACCTTTCTCAGAAGTACTGGTATTTCCCTAAGACAACTAGCGTTTTTTGAGAACAGAAAAAAATAAAGGTTTTGATTATTATGGAAGATGAACGCATCCACGAAAATTTAGAAAGATATGGTGAAATCCTAAGTGGTCGATTTGAAGAGAATTCTTTACAAATGTAAATTACTTTTCATTTAGACATTTCTTATGAGCACTTTAAAAGTAATATTTAATTTTGTGGATAAATTTAATTCCAAAATTTTTTAGTTATTGATTGAATTTTTATAACATACAGTGAAGAAGCTTCCTAAGACGACCACCTCTGTAAGTAACCAGTATAGATTATGAAACTTTGGTACCAAATCTCATCCTTCTAATATAACCATATTCATAGAAGGGTAAATCACCTTTTTGATGGAAACTGGCTCGTAATAACAGGTTACACACGAGGAAGACCACAAAAGCGCTCATGCAGCTGGCCCCCTCGTAGGATTCGAACCTAGGACCGAGCTACCAGTGTTTATGAACTTTACCTCTCAACCGCTTGTGAGCCAAATTTTGTACAATGACTGTTATTTTCAATGAGTCAAGCGTTTCAAGTACAATTTTTAAGTATTTAAATGACCAGTTGTTTATAATCTTTTAACTTCAAGATTTAGATTTTCCAGCCAAGAATAAAAATCTTTTAACTAAATTTCAGGTTACTATTAAGTGCATTAAATATGTGAGTTTCTTCTAAAAATTCTAAACTTTTTGCCGTTGTTAATAATTTTGAGGAGCAATGAAAAACATAATTTGCAAAACGCGTGTTTCCCACTCAGATAACCAAGAATTCGGATTAATGACCTTTGAGGAAGGAACTTTGCTACTTTCATGTTATATGTTCATGTACTTATATTAATTAAATCTAATCGTATAATGTTATGAGCCCAAAGCCCAGAAGGTCTCAAAACGGCATTTTGCGTCGAATCACTTTAAATGTCGGAATCACTTTTCGGATTGTTGCCACCAAATATTATTCGTCCTGTATTATATTTAAAGAAACTAAATAATGAAGAATCTACATGACTGTATGCATGTTTCCCCTGTTGTAAAACAACAACGGTGCCTTTCAAATTTTGAATGACGTAATCCTGCTGCGAATATGGGCATCTGGAAGCCGAAATTTGAAATTTGGAATTTGTGATTATCGATGAAATTTGGAATTATCCATTTCATATTTTGTAAAACTTTAACGAATTTTTAATTAAAAATTCAAAAATTTCAAAGAAAGCAGTGTCAACATGATAGGGAAAAACATATTTTTATTTCCAGCGAGAGAGATTATCTGCCGGAAATTCTAAAGAGAGATATGCCATTTTTAAATGTTTTTAGCACAATGTGGGGGTAGCTCAAATGCTCTTGAAACATGTATGTGTCTTTAAATAAAAAAAAATTCGTCTGGGCGTAATATAATATCTTAAAGTTTTCAATTTTTTCCTCCCCTCCTTTTTTTTTGTAAAATTATTCCCGGTACTGCTCATTTGCTGAAAACTAAGACTTGTTGCTACCTCTTTGATATCTGTTGTCCGCATTTATCCACATCTTGTTCACAGTGTCTGTTACCTGTACATTAATCTAAAAAAAAAAATTAGAATTGCACACTGGTTTCTTAAACAATAAATGATGATATATCTAACACTTAAGGCTTTGAAACCTTTTTCGGAATCAGAAATATATGATTGGTTCTTTAACGAATGGTTAAAAAAATAATCGACAAATCCCCTTTAAAGCGAACACTCAAGATTCTACCATATCTTTTCAATCTTGCCTGGATGTGGCTGGTCTAAGGGCAGTGCGAGGAAGTATTTATTTTATTAAATTTTCATTAATAATTTTCATTGACAAACAATAGCTTCAGAGTCACTAGTTAAAAACTTCCGAGGACAAAGAGTCGCCACAAAATAAAATATCACTCAAATATTAATGAAATCTTCCTATAATAAATTTCTGGCATACAGAAATCAAGAAACATCAAGCAAAAGCATGACTCTAAGGAATAGAACTTCTCTGATTACTGATAGTTTGGACTACAAGCGCCTGGCCCCAGCCACCACCCCTGTTCTTATTGGTCGCCGTTTATGACATCAGGTTGAAGAGATTTTATTATCGGTTTCGTGTAAGTTAGATGAACTTATACTTTTTTGGTCTTGGTTATGTTTTGTATAAATGTGAATTTGTGGAATGTAACAGAGTATTTGCAATTAAAGCAAGCTTTTCGCACGCAAAAATGCCGCGGGGAATTCATTTCGTCACTCTATGACATCACAAGTAGTGTCCAATAAGAGCTTGGGGTGGTGGCTGTGGCTAGGGGCTTGTGTTTGGACTGGGAGTTCGAATCCTGATGAACGGGCTGGCTGCATGGGCGTTTTCGCCGTTTTTCCATGTGTAACGCGTATACGAGCCAGATTTTCCCTTAAAAAGTCTTCCTCGAAGACATCTCTTCCCTTAGGCAGATAAGTGCTTCGCCATAATCAGTGAGATTGAGTGCTTCGCCTTAATTAAATAAACAAAACTAAGAAACTAAGTAAACCAACTAAGAAATAAAAGACACCGGCCAGTAAGCTTTTGTTCTAATTACTAATATAAGCCAGTTTCCATTAAAAACATTCTTATCTAATCCGAGTTTCCTAGGTGATAATCCGACAAAAGTTTAGCAGCGGCCATGATAAAATATCTACCTAAAAACATCTAGAATAATCCTTCATCCTAAAGCGACTACTGGTCACTTCCAGGGAATGTTGGTGCGAAATGATTCAATATGTGTTAAGAAATAAAATTAAATGTTTACTAAAGAAAATAAATATACCTAATTGGGAACGCTAAGTTCAAGGCGACCATTTACAGTTCGAAATGATTTACCCTTCTATGAATATGGTCATCTTAAAAGGATAGGATTTGATACCAAAGTTTCATACCTATACTGGTTACTTACAGAGGTGGTCGTCTTAGGAAGCTGCTTCACTGTACGTTATAAAAATTCAATCAATAACTAATAAAGTTTTCGAATAAAATTTATCCACAAAATTAAATAGCACTTTTAAAGTGCTCATAAGAAATGTCTAAACGAAAAGTTAAATGCAAAGAATTCTCTTCAAATCGACCACTTAGGATTTCACCATATCTTTCTAAATTTTCGTGGATGCGTTCATCTTCCATAATAATCAAAACCTTTATTTTTTTCTGTTCTCAAAAAACGCTAGTCGTCTTAGGGAAATACCAGTACTTCTGAGATAGGTTTACTGCAATTACATATTATTACTAAAATATTGCGCTTAAATTTTCTGAGTATACTTTTTAATATGAGTCTTCCAATGACTGATGTAAAAACGAACTAGTTTCCGTTAATATTCCCCTGCTAAACTGGCTTCTAGTGCCCGAGCGGTAAAGTCGCTGAACACTGGTATTTCGATCAGGTGAACGAGCTGGTTGCATGAGATTTCCATGATTTTCCTAACGTATAGCGTAAATATGTGCCAGTTCCTGAGAAAGAACTCTTACAAAAGCATCCCTCCTCTTAAGCAGATAGCTCTAGTGTGTTTTGGCATAATCCAATAAATTCAAATCCCGTAGTGCCATATTATGTAAGTGACTTTTTTCATAACCAACAAATCGACATCCAAATAATTGATTACACGCTATACATGAAAATGTTAACGACACTTTAAGAATAAACGGAAACAAAACAAGATATAATTTTCGCTAAAGCAATATCAGATTAACGAACGTGAATGAAAATAATTTAATAATTAACTAAGCAATTTTTATAGATGTAACCTCATACTGTTAATTATCTTCCTTTTTCTAAATATTTTTAGGCTGTATTTTTCATCAAAAGTTATCAGTAAAACTTTATAAAAAAAGGTTAGTTTAGTAATGATCCTTGTTAATTAAATATGTAAATTTAAAATTCTACCAAGCGCTATGGGTTGCATTAATTTTCTACTCATTTTCAATTTTTTAAATACTTAAGTGTCCTTCTTGCTTTTTCAACAAAAATTTATTCATTCAAAAATATGACATATAGAAGTAAAAATGTTCCTGTATCCTTCCTGCGCTCCCAAATCATTATGCGAATATGCATTTACAGCTTTTAGAACCTGAAAAATGCATCTGTGCGATGATTTCTAGGCACTTTATTTTTTAGCACGATATTTTCGACGACGATGTTTTTAAACTGCGAAGTTTTTGCAACGCATTATTTCCGACCACGATATTTTGTACCACGATGTTTTAGAACTGAGATGTTTTCTCTTTGCTTTATTTTTTCCTACGATATTTTGTACCACGACGTTTTCGCCTTGCGTTGTTTTCTCCTCGAGGTTTTCGCCTTGCGTTGTTTTCTCCTCGAGGTTTTCGTCCGCGATGTTTTCGGCTGTAAACGAAGGAGATATAAAATAGTGCTCTGTATATAAGTGAACTGCGCATTTTTTTCAATTAACTGATAAATTTCCAAATCTACACACTGGTTTGTATGTCTCAGGGCCACCTTTAGTTATCAGGCAGACTCTACATAAGCGAACTATAAGCGAACCGGAAATAAGTGAATAACACAAGTGACTACTATGAATATGATAAGCAAATATTACACAGGACCTCTGCAAATATGTAAACAGCACATATGATGTACATTAATATACCCAGTTGATACTGTTCATGCATGAGTATAACGTCTTATATCCAAGTTATCACTGACTTCTAGAGTAAGCATTCTTAGTAAACTCGGGATCACAATGCATACAACATTGCTAAAATCCTTATTCAGCACAATCAAAGTCTTGACAAGGTCTCTTTAAAAACCACAGGTCAGAAATAACCATCTTCCGAAGTAACTTTATAAATTTCGCTACAAATTTTAATATTCTGTAGAGATTTTTGGCTAGGCCTAGCGACAATAGAATGCTCCACCAACTGAGTACAAATGCTGATAGTCATATAATGGGCCGGTACAGCAACTCAGCTGGTGGTAAGTAAGTAAGTGGTACTGTGTGGAAAGTAGTCGCAAAGAGAGATTTCACTGAATACTTATTTATAATATGTAAGTAATAATTATTTAAAATTGAGCAAATGAGAAAAATTATTTAATATTAAACTACTATTATAAAATCGAACTCATATAAGAAAAAAATCGGAAAGATTTAACAATTTATCTTTTCTCTGTTTATGAAGAAGATCGGCACCCCCTAGATGAGTGGTCTCCAAAGTAAGGTACGCGTATCCCAAGGGTAGGGAAGTTGTACTTGGGCTAATGCCAAAGAAGTAGGCTCAGGATTACTTTTGAGCTTATGATCGTATATATATACTTTTGAGCTTATGTATCACGTCAGTCCGAGGTTCTGTCATTGGTCGCTGTGTCTTGTTTCACCAACATTTGGGCAGCTGAACAATCATAACTATAGCCGCTTTAAAGCGCATCTAGTTACATTACGTTATATTTCATTTATATTATATTATATTACATTATTTTACATTGTATTATATTATATGGCGTAAAACGTAGAATTATTTTAGTCTCATGAGTAAGCTATTAAAAACGTTAAAAGATCGCTACCAGATCGCGTTCGTTCGCGTAACAATAAAACCGGCAGTATTTGTAATACTTTATTAAAGGAATTCAAAAGCATTTGATTTTTAATGCTTTTTCCATTCCTATGATTCATCCCTTAACTGCGAGAAAATTAATCTCTCTCCCATTTTTAATAATCTTCACCAATAAAATCTTCAAATACTTCGCAGGAAATTTTAAGAATAAATTCACGAATCATAGTGTTGACATGGATCACTAACACGAAACAATAAATAATCTTTGATTAAGGCTAAAATCCAATTATATAAATTGAAATGATAAGTTTCGGATGGAAATGCATGTCTCACTGTTGATTTTATATTGAAGGCAGAGTGAGAAATTCTTTATTCATTATTTCAAAAGAACTCCTGCATTTGAGTTGGTTTTTATTTCACCCGTCAAGCTTCCACGTTGATGTAAAAGAAAAAAAAAATCTGCTGAGTCAGCAACGCTCTCGTGGAGGACTTCCTAAGAGAAATTAGTTTGTACACATGGAGAAGTATATAATGAAAACAATGAAAACTAGGCAGTCACTTAACTCCCTAGAATCTGAATACGAATTAAACATTCAGTATTCAGCTATCTTAAATAGTGGACCATAGATGGGATTTAACGTAATTATTCCCTCCAGACGACATTTAGGCATCAACTGACATCACTACTGAGAGTTTGGTGTACTGTTTATTCATAACATAGACTAATGTATCGTTATCGATAATATATTTATATTTAGTAGACAAAAGTGGACTTTCATTTTCCTTTCCGCTCATTGCCATTCAGATCGTGTCAGTTTTCGTCTTTCAAGTAATAACTTTCGCAATTCATTTTCCATGATTAGCAGCGATAGTAAAAATGAAAGAAATGTTACAAAAATGTATAAATATTCTTGTTTTTGTTTAAACAAATGAGTAGCAAATATTCATGGTTATTCTGCATCTTGTAACGTTTACAAAATTAAAAACAACTAACGAGATTATATTAACGTGAATTAAATCAACGTACTCTGAGCTTAGAACATTCCTAAGGTTCCAGATTATTTTACCCTAAATAACATTTGCACTTATATAATAAATGGCAATTATTTGTAAATAAAATCTCAAAATTTTCCAACATGCTTAAAATTTTAATAAACAGAAAGTCTAATAATGTTAAGTCATGACTAAATCCTACTCAAATCTTGAATATTTGTCTCTTTTTGCAGGTTTCTCAGATTTAAATAAGGAAAGTAGATAAGGACAAACAACAAAAAGCGAGAATAAGTGAAAGAATAAAGTTTTATTAGTGAATCAAATTTATATTAATGTAAACTGTTTTGACTGAGTGTCGAAATGATCATAGCACGAATGATCGTGAGACTTCTATGCGAATGTAAAAGAACAATGCAAAAATCCATTATTAATAACAACACTAGTATGGTTATTTCTAGAAAATGAGACCTAATGTCATCCAAAATATATGACTAATATCTCTCAACAATATTCTTCACCGGCATTCCAACCATAATAATAAAAAGAATCGCTGAGACACAGAAACACCTAAACTACTTAAATGGGTCATCATTTCTAAACAAAATGTTCCAAAATCGTATGGTTACCATGCGAGACAAAATATCGCTAAATTTGGTGGCGGTGCATCTAGCACGAGCGACTAACACCTGCCGGGAACTGAAGAAGCTTAACCAAGTCAGATTTTTTTCCACTCAAATGTCTCTTTTTGTGTGTTGATATTTACATTTTTATTTAAATTTGTAATACTTTTCCAGCTTTTATTTTCATTAAAGACAACGGAGTAAATAAAAAATTCGGAGGATACTTATGTGAAATGCGAAATATGTAATAAAATTCAGAAGACGATAAAAAAAATGTACTAATGTATTACTTGTGTCTTGTTTGAGGTGTTGCATTTAAAAAAAATCACTGTATAGAATGTTTCGCCTCATTTTTTAGCAGTGAAAATTTCAGACGGCTTTTATTTTTCTGATCACTAATTAACAAATGCACACAAAAAAGGTCTTTCTTAAATTTTCCTCAGAAAATACTTTTTTCGAAATTTAGAGAAAGAGAATCCACAAGCTTATATATTTTTAGGGCATATCTGTGCGTAATCATTTCAAGAAATTATCAAAAAACGTTCATTTAGTAGTAGTAGTTTTAAAGTGCAAGCAGACATAACTTACCAAACGAGGTTTCTCCCCGTTAGATTATAATTTTCCCTCATTGTTAAAGATGAAACTTATATTTACATTTGTTGTGGTTTTCAGTTTTCAGAAGAATCTCCCGAATGTGACAGGTTGGGTAAATAATATAATAATATGTTACTAATCTGAAAATTATTGAATCAGCTTAGCTTGTGTTAAAAAATACCAGAATTTTAATGAATATGTTTAAATAATTTTTCAAAAGAGAATTATAACAATAAGCATTTGCTATGGAACTTTGGGGAACTTATAGATTAAATGATCCGCAAAACTGTGCATATAAATTAACTAGGCAATTCTCGAAAACGACAAGAATTTATTTATCAAGATTATTTAACCACGAACATCTTGAACTTCAAACTTCAAGTTTAGTGAATTAATGCTTATGCAGAACTCAGACTTCTAATGACTTTCGAACTCTGTGACCACGTCTACCTTGACCTTCCACCCAGTTTTGATCACCTGAAAACTCAAGTTTGTCAATTTTCGCCTTCGGGTAAGGTGCAAATGCACCATTAAAACTTAAATACCGTGATCAGCCATCTAGGCAGACAAGAACGAACTGGTAAAAATTCTTTGTAATTGCACACCAGTAATGATAATGAATCGGAATCTGAATCAAAATCGACAGTAGGATTAAGCTAGATGAGAATGTAGCCGTAGATTGTCTTAAGCTCAAGTAGCTGTTCAGTATTGTGACGTCGCCAAACTTCCGGGATAATTCATGAGACAGGTTGTCTCTTAAGGTTTTTAAATAAATTTTAATAATCAAATTTCATATTAAAATAAGCCTAGACTTAATGCTCAGAGGATCAACGTCACAGAATAATTTTACAGACGCGCTATTGCGTCTTATCACTTCAGGATTTAAAAGAAAGCTGATGTCTGCACAACATAATTTCCTTGTACGGAATATTAAACTATACGCATTTTTTCCCGCATTTCATTTAAATTTATTTGATCGAATTTCGTTAGAGGTAGATTTCTCATTCAATTAATTCATCTCTCACTTCGCGAAATATACCGGGTGATCAAAAAGTCAGTATAAATTTGAAAACTTAATAAATCACGGAATAATGTAGATAGAGAGGTAAAAATTGACACACATACTTAGAATGACATGGGGTTTTATTAGAAAAGCAATAATTAGAAAAGCAATAATCTAATCAGAAAAGCAATAATTAGCATTACAAATTAAGACAAAGCAAAGATGATGTTCTTTACAGGAAATGCTCAATATGTTCAACATCATTCCTCAACAATAGCTGTAGTCGAGGATTAATGTTGCGAACAGCACTGCAAAGCATGTCCGGAGTTATGGTGAGGCATTGGCGTCGGATGTTGTCTTTCAGCATCCCTTGAGATGTCGGTCGATCACGATACACTTGCGACTTCAGGTAACCCCAAAGCCAATAATCGCACGGACTGAGATCTGGGGACCTGGGAGGCCAAGCGTGACGAAAGTGGCGGCTGAGCACACGATCATCACCAAACGACGTTCGCAAGAGATCTTTCACGCGTCTAGCAATATGGGGTGGAGCGCCATCCTGCATAAAAATCGTACGTTCCAGCAGGTGTTTATCAGCCAGGCTGGGACGATACGATTCTGTAACATATCGGCGTACCTCTCACCCGTCACGGTAGCAGTTACAAAACCAGAATCACGCATTTCCTCGAAGAAAAAAGGCCCGACAACAGTAGATGTGGTAAATCCAACCCATACCGTGACTTTCCTCGTCGTGCAATGGAGTTTCCACGACAGTTCTAGGATTTTCGGTAGCCCAAATTCTGCAGTTGTGGGCATTGACAGACCCTTGGAGCGTGAAATGAGCTTCATCAGTCCACAACAGGTTACTCAACCAATCGTCATCTTCCGCCATCTTTTGAAACGCCCACACCGCAACAGCTTCACTAAAAGCTTCACTAAATACACTAATACAGCTTCACTAAAAACGCCTTTTCAGGTAACGTCAACATGCTGCGACTGCTGGTGCATCTGATTCTATCTCTCATTACAGCTCCTTTTATACACGATTTTCATGCGCAGTCACTGACGTTTTGCTGTCCAGCGCCATCTGTCGGACATTTTTTGAACTTTTTTTGGTTCTAATAAAACCCCATGCCATTCTAAGTATGTGTGTCAATTTTTACCTCTCTATCTACATTATTCCGTGATTTATTAAGTTTTCAAATTTATACTGACTTTTTGATCACCCTGTATATTCGCAAAAAATATATAAAAACTCAAAATATCTTCATTAAAAATTGAAAGATATACAAAAACATAAAACACCAAATACAATTAAAACAATTAAAAAAAATTTTACAATTAAAATTACAGTTTCTGCGCAAAAACAAGCAATTCGACAAAGCAGAGCAGGCAAGAAGGCAGATATTTTTTGGGGAAAAATTAAAGTTTCCTTATTGCCCACTCTGCAGAAAGACACTGAAGGTACAGAAAGAATTAATTCGCTATTCTGCTAAATTTCAAACGTAAACAAATATGGCTGTTATGGTGAAAAAATAGGCTTAGCCGCACTTAAACAACTTTTAAAGTGTTGATAATTCTACAAATTTTGCATGCAGATTAAAAGATTAAACAAAGGCGTAAAAAACCTTAACCGGAAGATAAGAACTACTTAATTCAATCATTTTAAAGCAAAAAATGCACAACGTACCAACATATAAGAATAAAAAAACTGAGCTCACGGAGCTAAGTAGCAGAGTGGGTATATATATATTTATATACTTTTGGGGCAGCCGATTGCAACCAAAATGCAAGGGGCACAACTATATGTTATAGCAATCCTATATACAAAATTTCAACGTTTTGAAGCTACTCGTTTTTGAGTTATGCGAGATACATATGTACACACGCCACGAAAAAAAATCTCTTCTGAATCTATTTTAAATCAGTTATGTTTAAATTCGTTTGGGGAAAATTCGTTTCCTTTATTCTTGTTTTACGTACACAGATGCACAAACATCCTTAAATTGCATTCGATAGCTATCAAAATGGATATTTTCGTTGAAATATGGTACCCGGAATTTTTTGTGATTACAGTACTTCTTTTACTTCGTACAAGGAAGTAAAAATTAGCATCATAACGACAGACAATGTTTCTTTTGATGCATTTCTCACTTTGTTTAACTAATCTTTTACTATACGCGCGCTATTGTTTCTTTATTCTTCTCACATATACGTCTTTTTCTTATCTTTAGCTGTCAGTCAAGAATCATCTTATGTCATCGAATGTATTCGAGATATGATTCCGCATCAGGTAAGTATGAAAATTCATGAAAAATGTTACAATACTCATTTACAAAATTTGCAACTGATAAAAGTATAGTATTATGATAAGTGAATTCATTTTAATAAAACATATTTCACCGCAAATTGAAACAATTTCAGAGTATGTATTTTCTAAAGAATATATTCAAATTTCGTATGAAATATTTATTAAGATTTTATAGCATTTAACTTCAGCAAAATGGATAAAAGAAAGGAAGAGTTATTAAATAAAAGAAAGAAAAGAATTTAAAAGTTTTTTTTTTTCATCAAGTTAGAGAGAGAATTTTTGCTATGGAATTATTTTTAAGGATACGTTACTTTCGTATTTGCGAAATAGGAGCTATAAATGTAAAATTTGCCATTATTGGTGATTAAATACGAAATATTGTTTATGAACTTTTTAAATGAAAATTGGTGAAAAGTATGTTTTTAAAAAGTAATTCGTTTGATTAACATGATGCCTTGCTGTCTATGGACTCTCTGTATATTGTCTGGAGCAGCTTCTTTATCTGCAAGGACCATATCACTTCTGTGCATAATTTTTCGCCCTGCGTTAATCATCTCACTTAGTCAGTTCAGTCGTATCACAAACTGTAGAAGAAGAGCAAGTCTTTTTTTCCCCCTTCTAGGTACATAACTGAGTTTACTGATTATTAGGTATAGGCAGTTTTCGTATTTACGGAGAAATAGATGCGAATAAATGCGAAGTAATTTATGAACTTTTTGAATGAAAATTAGTGAAACGTATGTATTTAAAAATTCTCTTCTTTTGAACAATTATGCGGTAGTTATTTGGGGAATAAGACAAAAGGTATTTTGACAAAAGAGAAAGAAGTTCATAAGTATAAAAAGATGTTTACGAAAACAGTAAAGAAGAGTTTAAGTTATTATAATTCTATACATGATATTCAACACAACAAATGACTCTTTTAAGCATACTTTTAGACTATTTTGTCTATGTGAAGTTGCAATCACTTCCATAATAGCTTTGAAGCCAAATTTATTATTGGAAAACTTCTCCAAAATACTATTTTTAAAGACATTCTAAAAGACGAGCGTATTGATGAATACCATCATTTTTATAAGCAACTTCTTAACAGTGGTCAGTCAAGACACTTACGTTTACATCATATAGATCCTTAACGTTTTCTTGGGGGCTGAGATACATATGTTCCAAAAGTTCACTTCATTCAAAGAATTTTTGTATACCATGAAGACTTCTAATTTGTTGCGTAATGTGAATTAGAAAGTGGTAGAACCTGTAGTCTTGTTTTCCATTTCCTTCCCGCCCAAATGCTTCACTAAATGGGTCCAATATGTAAATCATTAACCTCTACAGCCCACAGGAAAAAGCTAAAGCAGCAATTTTCTGTCTCGAAAATTTCACAAAGACGGTAAAGTTTAGTGTTATTAGTAAAACATCTTTCATGTTAAAATAAAAATACTGGAGCTAATAACGATAGCAAATATAATTAACTACTTGGTGTATTCTGGTGACTTATCTCAGTTATCTGTAATATCATATCAAGTATGCGAATTTTATCGGGGCCAAGAGCGCAGGGGCTGCACTTTGTCGTTGGCCGAAGCCTTGGATACTCTATAGATGAAGTGCAAACTGCCTACCTGCGTTTCACTTTTGAAAAATTCCTCAGAAAGACGGATTCGAATATCTATCGCCTGTTTTCTCCTTCCATGAACTCTCTGTTAGACTTTCGGCTCCCCAATTCCCCCATACCTCATAAACACTATACATATACAAACATCCTTGCTTTGGCATTAGAATTCGAGCCCAAGGCCGCGACAATCGGCTTCCCTACTACTGGTGAAATACACTCTTAGACAAAAAAAATAATGACGCACCAAGAAGGAGTTATCCGAATGGGACGAAAATCGGTAGAAGTGAGTACATGTAGAGAGAAACAAACGATTACTGTTTGAGAAAAATTGGATGATTTATTGAAGTGATAGAGCTTCACAAAGTGAAAAAGTCAGAAACGCGTTTGTCCACCTCTGGCCCTTATGCAAGCAGTTATTCGGCCTGGCATAGATCGATAGAGGTTGCGGATGTCCTCCTGAGGGATATCGTGCCAAATTCTGTCCAACTGGCGTGTTAGATCGTCAACATCCCAAGCTGGTTGGAGGCCCTACCCATAATGCTTCAAACGTGCTCAATAGGAGATAGATCCGGCGACTTTGCTGTCCAAGCTAATGTTCGGCAAGCAGTAGAAACATGTGCAGTGTGGGGGCGAGCATTATCTTTCCTGAAACGTAAGCCCATGGTGGCGTGACATGAAGGGCAACACAACGCACAACGGGCCTTAGAACTTCGTCGACATACCGCTGTGCTGTAAGGTTGACAACTAAAAGGGTCTTATTATGAAATGAAATGGCACTCCAGACCATCACTCCTTGTTGTTTGCCTGTCTGCCGGAAGACAGTATCGTTCGCGCACTTGTATGCGAGGCATAGTTACTGTCTACCAGTAACTATGCCTCGCATACAAGTGATGAAAGGATGAAATTCGTGAAGAATTTATGGCCTGGAATCGTAATTTCTCCTCTTAAATATCCTGCCAGTTGCGCAGATCAGATGCGCTGTAGAGACAACCGTTCATTCATTGGCAGCCAAAATGTAAAATTTTGCATTTTCCATCGAAACCTGTATGCATATCAATTTGTGTCCAATTTGCTTTATATCTTCTCGATGCGCCGTTTTTTTGTCTAAGAGTGAGTATTTTAATATCTATATTATAACATCGTAGTTGCTAGTAGAAGACAAAGACTCAAGGAAGAAAATATTAAGACTACAGCTTTGAATTAATTTTCTTTCACACTATTGCAATAGTCTATTTCAGCGGTACTCAGCCTTTGACTATCGCATATCATCTAACCAAAAACTGAAAAAATTTAGTACCACCACTACATTTTACAAAGGTTATTTTTCAGTTTCTCGATAGAAATTTGCCATTTCCACAACCTATTGGCTGTTTGTATTAAATATTCGCACATGAAAAAATTATATTAAAAATTGGTTACCATTTTAATTATCAAAATTTAAGTTAGAATACTATAATTATAAAATTTAGTGTGAAATTTGGGCCTGTTTAAGAGAAATCTGTTTCTTTATGTCTAGTTTGATTTCACTTAGTTTTAACCGTAAATTAGGATCCACTTTTAATTTTGTTCTGTATTTGTTTTTCAAATGTGGCATGGAAGAAAATCCTTGTTCACATAAATAGGTTGTGCAGAGAGGCAATAAAAAATTAATTAAATTTTCTGAAATGCCTTTTTTGAAATCTTCAATTAAAGTTCGATCACAGGAAATTTCTATTAATTGCTCTTTTTCTTCACGAAATTTCAGATACATTTGAATAAAATGGATTTCTAATCCAATTTTCTTTTTCATAATCCTCGGAAAAATACATGTTAAAATTATTTATCAATGAAAAACAATGATTTTAATCTTGCAAATTCATCTTTTATTTTTGAATTACTTTAGATTAGGAAACTCTCTAAATGTGGCAAAAGCTTAAAATATTAATATCCAATTCTTTGATTATTAGCTCGGGTTTTTTTTATCATTGCATTTGTTTTATCTGTAATGGTAAACAAATTAACACTTTGTCCTTGTAAGTCTGAATTTAATTAATTTAACTTTTCAAAATTATCTGCTAAATATGCCAAAAGCACGAAGCATAATTCACTAAATAAACATTTTTCCAATTCAGATTTTGAATCACAGAGGAAAATTTGAATGTCTAATCGAAGTTCAAAAAGCCGATTTAAAACTTTGCTTCTGGAAAACCACCAACTTCGGAATGTAGCAAAAGCGTTTAATGCTCACTGCCCATCTGTTGGCATAAAATAGTAAATATTCTTGAATTTAAAGCTCAGAATTTAGTAAAATTAACAATTTTCACAGCTTGATTGAAAACATGTTTCCGGTTTCCGGGGATTGTTTTGAGTACTGTAGCTTCACCGGTTGAAAATCACTGGTCTGTTTGATTATCGTAAGCTCGAAAACCATGGATTCGTATATATTTATTTATTTTTGTAATTAAACGCAAAATTTTCCTTTTTGACTGTTTACTTTTGCGAAATTTTCTCTTTCTTAATACGAAAATTAAGGATCTCTGCTTATCTTAAATACTATTTAGATATTAATATCTATGTATACTATTTAAATGCAAGTACAGCAGATCAACCTTGATCTAAAACATTTTGTGTATAAACTATAAGCTAACGATAAGAAATTTTTTGTCATATAAGATTTGTAACGCATGAAGAATAAAAATAATACAAATAATAAGTAAAAAATATTTAAAAGACCGTCGAAGACCATATTTTAGTCGAAGCTGTTTAAATATTTTTACTTTATGGGTGCAAAGAAATAACAATCACAGAAAACATTAAATATGATAATATTCGAATATTACATTCAGTTATCCGTCTCATAAAAAGTTTATTTAAAATGTTATACTTCAGAAGTATTCCAGTGTTTTGTTCCATTCATTTGTTCATACCACTTTTCATACCAGTTATGAATATCAAATCACATAAGGTTGTAGAGTCATTAGGTTATTTGGAAGCAGGAGATGTAATAAATGAGCAATGCCCTCGCGGGGACTGGAACCACGGACCTCTCCAATACGCGTCGAGCGTGCTGACCTCTACACCACGAAAGTATGAAGAAGGCAGGAGAAATACCCTATAAGGTATTACATAATTTGCTTTCAAAAATTTTCGATAATATAGGATTTGTCATGATACTCTCTTTTCACTGTTCTAAGTTATATTTCTGTCCGTATAATTTATTTAGGCTGTCCTTAAAGCGTAGTTATAATTACATCACTAAACTGCACTCCAACTTATGGATTGGACGAACTTTCTTAAATTAAGGTATAAGGTATATCTCTCACATTCTTAGCGTGCCTTCGTGGTGTAATGGTCAGCACACTGAGCCGGTATTTCAGAGGTCCGTGGTTCGATTCCCGGCGAAGGAATTGCATATTTTTCATGTCTCCTGCTTGTAATTAACCTAATGTCTCTACAGTGGCGCCCGAACTAAAAGGGTTGCGGATGATGACTCTCCACACCCAGGATTTGGCGACTAGGTCCCCTAAAACCCTAGTCGCCCTTTAAAAAGGGGAGTATATAAGGTATATCTCCCACATTCTTAGCGTGCCTTCGTGGTGTAATGGTCAGCACACTGAGCCGGTATTTCAGAGGTCCGTGGTTCGATTCCCGGCGAAGGAATTGCATATTTTTCATGTCTCCTGCTTGTAATTAACCTAATGTCTCTACAAAGGTAATATGCAGTTTTTTAATATTTTTGCATTGGAGTTTCTTGAGGCTATAATAAATGGGAGAACTACTGAAAAAGAAGTTTGTATCCTCAATGGCATCGTCGATATATATGATTTGTTTTTTCAATTTAATGTACTCACACATGATTCATCGGTATACATTACTTTTTCATTTATACACAATTTATAGAAGCATGAATTTATTGGGAGTAATATTGTGGGGATTACGTACTCGATTATAATAGTTTATATATATAACATTTATCTACACACTTTTTATAATTAATTATAGAGTATAATTACTTTCATATTCGAGTTTGTACGATGTTAGTAAAATGAAAAATGGTTGCAAGAAGTAAGGTTTTTTTAAGAAGTATTACGCTATAAAATGCATTTTTATGCTGAAAAGTGATGTATATTATAAGTGTTATAATTTCTGTCTGATATTATTTGCTATTTTCACAGATATATAACGAATGTTGTGAAAGAGAAAGTAACTGCAGTGTTTCGCGGCAACAAAACAGGGTGAGTATTTTTTCAATAGTTTTTAAAGAGAAGTAAAATATCATATTAACTTTTATGCAAAAGGGAAGTGTGCGATTCATTTATCTACCACACGATAAATAACTATGCTCGAGATTGAAGTTTGCTGCTTTACGTACTCCATATTTCTCAACAATATCTTAAAATTATTATCCTTTCTCCCTCCAATTGAATTTTAACTACTCGTTTGAGAATTCTTCCTGTTCAGAATATATAAAATTACTTTATTTAAAAATATATATAATTTTTTAATAAAAAAAGGCTTCAATTTCTAGTAATAATGTCTTGAAAATTTTTATAGCGTTGTTAATATTATTAGGTTATTAATATTATTAATATTATTCGGTTTAAATTATCAATTTAGTATTCAGAATGATAACGTTGTGTAAGTAAGGAAAAGGTGAAATGTAGCAAAGCAGTAAAAATACAAAATATTATGGCAGTTATGAGACAACTTAGCATATACTATTTTATAGCTTTCGAAATGATAACTAAATGTCCTTTGCATTTCTTATTTAAATGAACTTAACTAGAAAACTAATCTGATTTGGGACAAAAAATGAAAATCTGTTAATTTTGTATGAAGCGTAGAGAGATGAAAAGTGTGTAATTTAAGTGTGACTTTCTGTAGACGCAGATTTGATTTTGAAAATGCCTAGTGGTCTTTATCTGAGTAAATTAATTCAGTAACTAGAGTGAGTTACGTTATTGTTATAGAGCAGCCACTTTGTTGTATGATGATGCTATCCATAAAACAGGCAAAACAACAACTTTGATTCCTTTGTCTTCACACATGAAATGAAAATATTACTTATGAATATCAAATCTATTACTTATGAATATCAAATTTACCAATATGGCTCGTAATTTTATTCTTTTTTTCGGGCAAGAATACATTTTCTGGACTTTTTAGCCCAAAAGGGAGTCCAGAAGGGTTATTAGTCCTGAAACGGCATTTTGCGTCGAATCACTATAAACAGCCGTATCACTCTTCAAAATGTTTCCACTAAATATTTTCGTCCTGTATTATATATAAAGAAATTAAGCAATGAAGAATCTGCATGTTTGTTTCTCGCATTGTGAAAAAAAAACGATGCCTAGAGCCATCAAATTTTGAAAAACGTAGTCTTCCACCAGAATATGGGCAACTGGAAGCCAGAATTTTGAATTTCAAATTTGTTTTATTGTCAAAATCATATGTTTTTAAAACTTTAACGAATGTTTGATTAAGAAACTCCACAATTTCAAAGCGAGCAGTAGCAATACACTGTAAGAAATAATCGGAAATTCTAAAGATATGCTGTTTTTAAATATTTTTAGCCCAAAGAGTCGCTATCCCAAAGGCCCTCGAAGCACGTATGTATGTGCAAATTAAAAAAAGTCTCTTTGGGCATAATATAAAATCTGAAATATTTCAGATTAAAAAAATCTTTTTAATATATTTTTAAACGTTATTGTATCTAAACGTTAATTAAAATTTTTTTAAAGTTTTACAATATATGAAACAGGCAGTAAAAAAATTCCAAATTCAAAATTTCAGTTTACAGGTTCCCATGTTGGAGTGGAGGACTATGTTATTCAAAATTTCACTACTTAGTTACCGTTGTTTTTTCACAGTGAGAGAAACATACATCCATTCATGCAGATTCTTCATTATTTAATTTTTTTAAATATAATACAAGACGGTATTGAACCCAGTTTGAAAAGTGATACATCGAATTTAAGGGATTCGACGCAAAACGCCGTTTCGAGACTAAGAGCCGTTCTCGGCTAACGCCCCTCTAAGCTAAAAATATTATACTTCAGAAGCATCATTTCAGCATTTTATTCATCTATTTTTTTCATACTACTTTTTATATCAGTTCTGAACAACAAACATTACCAGGTGATTAAATTTTCTTCTATAAAACATTTTCGATAACGTAGGATTTGTCATGATATTCTTTTTCGCCCTCTGCTCTAAGTTAAATTTCTGTCTGTATAATTTATTTAGCTTATGTTTAAAGTGTAACAACCAATTATTTTGCTAAACTGCACCTTAATACTTCAAAAATTAGGTGAACTGAGGGAAAGTGCAGTGAAATCTTTTAATGTTGTTGCACTGAATTTTTTTGAGGAAAAATTTACTCGAACGGGAAGAAAGTTCAAATCTTGAATTTCATGAAACTAAAATAGAAAGTAATATTTCTGAATAACATCCACACTTACTTCTCTAAAGGTGTTTATATAGTTTTTTAGAGTAAACTACTGTTATCTTAATATTAGTGAAATATTACATTATGGTTAGGACTGGTTATTTAACTTCTGCACATTCTGCTGTACTTTTGCAATAAGTTTTGAATGTTTTACTGGTTTTCCGCTTCTGCCTCATAATAGGGGGGCCGGAAAGTAATGTCGCTTTCATACATTAAATTCAAACGAATAAATCTTTAACAAGTTTTTATTTTTAATCAGTAATATAATATCGTCGTTATCAACAACCTTTTGCCATCAAGTATGCAGATTTTCAATTCCGAACCGATAAAAATCACTTGGTTTTTGAGTAAAATATTTCGAGATGGCATTTTGGACATCATCCAAATTTTCAAATTTTTTGCCACTAAAAAAATGTTGTAAGGATCGGAATAAATGGAAATCCGAGGGTGCGATATCGGGCGAGCATGGTGGATGAGGCTGTACCTCCCACCCCAATTCATTAATTTTTTCCCGTGCTCGTCTTGCACGGTGCGGTCTTGCATTGTCGTGTGACAAAATGACGACGCCTTTTCTGTTGACTATTTCGGGATATATTTTCGATTAAAGATTGGTTCATTCGATCTAATTGCTCACAATAAAGGTCTGCATTAACAGTTTGTCTGAGTTTCAGCAGTTCAAAATGAACAATTCCGCAAATACTCCACCAAACACACAGAAGCGCCTTTTTGGGATGTAAATCCGGCTTCGCAGTGATTCATTTGGAGAAAGCCACTGCCTTTTGCATTTTGGATTATCATATAGGCCTATTTTTTGTCTCCAGTAATCAAACGATCAAAAAAAACGGTTCTGTATTGTGCCATTGAAGCAATATGTTGCATACGATGGATCGGTTGGCTTTGCTCTCCTCGAACAGATTATGTGAGACCCAAACACCTGCTCTGCTTATTTTTACAATCTGCTTTAAATATTCTTGAATGGTCGACCAAGGTTGGTTAAGAGTGAATTCCTCGATTGCTTGACATGGATTTGTTTTCACTTCTGCTCTTAGCGTGTCGTTGTCTAATGTTGTTGGTCTTCCTGATCGATAGGAATCAGAGAGATCGAAATTACCGGATTTAAACTTGGAAAACCATTTTTTGCATTTACGAACGTCTAATGCACGTGGATAAACATCGCAAATGTTTTTGGTCGCAAATGTTGCGTTACTACCCTTGAGAAACTCAAACAGCATACAATACCGGATATGCTCTTCTGGTATTTGGCTCGCCATTTCACCCCAAATTTCAGAAAAAAAGTTTAATATTGAATTATTTAGAAGTGAGCAAATCACAATAACCTTAAAATGACTCTGGCAAGCCTTCGAGATACACAATGAGCTGACAAATGACAATCAAATATCGACATGCGCAGAAACGACATTACTTTCTAGTTCTCTTGTTATTAATAGCTTTTACATATGATATAATTTTATTCTTATATATTTTTAAAAAAGCGGGATTGCAATATAAATAAACTTTCAAATTATTAAATATATATGATTATGACGACCATTCTTAAGCTATTTTTCGAAAAAGGCATTTCGTGATTTTAATATTTAGATTATGTCTTTGGTTTGCTTGTGGATTATAAAATGAGATAAAACAATATTTAGTAGCGGAAAAAATTTCAAGGTTAGATGTAAGGTATTTTCTACCTCCTTTTCGCATGCTTCCGTGGCGTAACTGGAAGCACGCTCGAAGCGTATTCGGGAGGTTTAGAGTTCAAATCCCACTAACGTATTGCGGAAAAGAAAGAGAAAATATCTTATGTATTACTGCTATCAAATCAATAGAATACTGAAAGGAAAACTTTCATATGCTTGTTAAAACTACAGCTGTCATTCTCTCTATAATTGGCAATAAAACAGATGATTTGATATATTTATAGAGAGAGAGAAATTAGCTAATCTTTTGTCTTTAATATGTTATATATGTATATTTCTGAATTAACACCTACATTTTCTGTGGCATTTCTGAATACATTTTTAGTTCAGTACTGAATAATTCTTTTGACATTATTTATTACCTTTTCAGGGAATAGACTGCATGAGCCGATCCATTATGGTAAGCATTATAATAAAGGACTTTCAAATGAAATTTCTTTTCCGTTGCTTTTAATATGGAAAGGTCAAAGAATCTCATTGAAATAGACCATATAAAAGTTTATTTTTTCTCTTTAGGGATATTAATACATTGCAGTGCTTTCCTTTCGAACAAGGCAAGCAAATAAAAAAAGCCGAATGGAGTTAGCGATATTACAGGAATAGCATAAAACGTATCATTTAAAGTTAATTTTGGAAGCAATTACTTTTATTAACTGCACATTCGGTTAACTGAATGTGACAAAGAAATCACGTACCGCTGACTCGAGAGGAAAAATTGATGAAATCTCTTTGAATAATGACGAAAAACAATAATAAATGAAAGTGAAAGAGCATGATGAAGTATCATGTAAAATACCCTCATGGAATATTTAGACACTCGGATTTTAACTGCGTGTAATTTTTCACTTGTTAACTATAATTCAGTCCCACATATATTAGGCTTTCTAAAAAGTGTGTGTTCTGTATTACGAGTAATTTAGAAACTCGGATTTTAACTGCGTGAAATTTTTCACTTGTTAACTATAATTCAGTCTCACATATATTAGGCTTTCTAATAAGTATGTATTCTGTATTATGAGTAATTTTGACAGTTCTTGTTAATGCCAGGGAAGAACTGAGCTTGATAATTACTTCATAATCGATCTCTTATTTTTAATAATGGACAGTAGTTTCTTAACTGCTAATCTTCCAGATTTTAAATGCACTGATATCAAGTGTCAAAAGAAAGACAGAGGTGTTACATCCCAACGTATTTCAATCTAAAACGTCTAAATAGGTTGGGAAAAATTTACATGCTGAAGCAAATCTAAGGTAACATTTGTATTGAAAATTCTAAAAAAAAAAAAAAAATCAGAATGCGTTAAAATTAACAGAAACGTCTCTATATTACGTTAAAATTTATATGCATTTGTTTATATATGAATTATGTTTCGAAAATAGATTTTTACATCATTAACATTTTAAAACGGGCTTTTTGTATTTCAGACAAATTATTCATCAATGTTTTCTGATTCTCGGGAAAGTGGTTCAGCTACCACAGAGATGAGTTTCTCTTATACAAGAAGTCACCAATGGTATGATGTACTGGACACTTTGGCCGAAATATGTCGAAGACAACCTAGAGCGGTAATAATTGCATTTAATCATTTAAAAGTATATCATAATTTATGTACATACATCCAGGAAACTTTATAGAGTTTCAATCCCACTCTAAAGCGTCGCAAATCAAAACGAAGCAAACCTGTTGTATAGAGCGAATCGCGTTTGAAGGTTAGTTGCTGCTTGGTTTCAAGAAAAAAAGAGATTTATGATTTTTTTGTAAAAGTTCTAGTATTTTCTGCTACTGCGAACACCTGATTTTTTGTTTTAAACTGGAATGAATGTTACCATATGTGATAGGCGTCAATAAAATATAATTTTAGCCCTCATTTATAAAATTTATTCCTATTTTTTAACATGATGGAAGAGTTAATTATACATGATCTCGGTCAAAAGAACTGTTTTCTTATTGTTACACTGCTCATTTAAGCAGTTCAGAATTAGTCTGTTATTGCGACATTGCTTTAAATGTTTAGAATTTGATTTTGTTCTGTAGAGTTGTTAAAGTGCTGTAATCATGAAAATTTAGGTTTTAAAGAGACAGAAAAAAAAGAGATTGTAACGTTTCTCTGATGAAATGACATTTTCCCAGGTGATATACCATTTAGGCAAATAGTGATAGTTTGAAGGATCTTTTGGGAAAAGAATATTTTTGTGAATATATGGTGTTAAATTATGTGAAACAGATTAGTTTAAGGGAATATGTTTTGAAGATAGTCGCATTCCATTCGTCATCCCTCTAAAATTTATTATCTACCACGGTGAGGAAATAGGCACAGAATTCTGAGACGGCGGTTCGGTTAAAGAAGTAACAGTAACCAACTGTAAGGTTAAAGAAGTAACAGTAACTGTTTGACAGTAACCAACTGGTTAAGACCGCTGAGCAATGATAGTTCTACCAGGTTTGAAAACACTAGTGAATGAGTTGGCTGTATGGGTGTTTTCATGGTTTTCTCCATATGATATGTGGGAATGTGAGCCAAACTTCCTTACTAAGTCCTTCGTGAAAACATCTCTGCATAGAGGTAAATAGTCTCTCATACAGTGCCATAACTGATTAGATAAACAAATGAACACATTCAATTTCTTTACCCTCGCTCAATGTTGCCAGAATGTTTTGAAGGAAAGTAGCAAGAGAAAGATCAAAATACAGTGTTATCCTAAATCAGAAGTTTCTAAATAATATGCTGAAAAAAACTAGATGGGCTATTACGCGGGTGGAGGGTATTAAATACGATGCAGGATTATTACTATTTTAACTAACCAGTTATTTATAATTTCAGCCTTTATTACGTCTCCGTCCTGTTTCCTCTAAAGAAATGTAAATCAGTTACAGGGCATTTAAGCTGAAGTTTCTGGATTGTAATATAGAGCGTGTTTTTGCCTTTCGAGGCACGTTGCTAGGTTTCGCTAGCTTTTATAAGATTGCACTTCTTCGGCTTTGCGTTATTGCTGCCGATATTTAATTGTCTTTCCTCACCTCTAAACTATTATCAGACAATTTATGCAGTTGACATACTGGGATGAATTCCTGTGCAAAACTGAGGTCAAATATGGAAAACTTGTCTTTTAGATGTACCTGATAAATCAAGACGGGAATCAGTGACTGCTTTTCGACACTTTTCGACGAGGGCCTGATTACCTGGCTGTTCATCAGTGTCGTATTGGTGTTCTCACTGATGCTGCCTGCCCCTTGTGTGACAAAAACGAGCCTATGGCCAACATCACTGCATGTCTGCAGAGCTGTGAATGGAGATACTAATAGTTCTAGATATTAGGAGGCTAGAAGATTCTTGGGCGATAACCTCTGGTTATCTCTTGAACGTTTTGGTGCTGTTTCTAGTACTAGTACTTATTCTTGTTTTCTTCTTTTCACCCCCTTACTACTTTTTGTATTATGCTTCTAATACTGGTTCTTATTCTTGTTTATGTGCCCCGCCATTGGAAATAATAATAATAATAATAAAAAGCGTAAGAAATCTGAAAGTTTTCAGATTTTACATTACTCCCAAAGGGGCTTTTTTAACGTTTTGGGTGTTACCTTTATTTATTAAGTATCATGTTCTTCGAACTTAAAAAATAAAATTCATTTCAAGAGCAATATCGCAAAATAATTTTAAGTTGAACATATCTTTAGAATTTCCGATACACAGTCTCACGCTCTGGAGATAAAAAATGTTGTTTCTGTGCCACGTTGCCATTGCTCGCTTTGAAATCCTTGAGTTTGTTAATCAAAAATTCGTTAAAGTTTTACAAAATATGAAATTGATAATAAAACAAATTCCAAATTTCAAATTTAGGCTTCCAGATGCCCATATTCGCAGTAGGATTACGTCATTCAAAATTGGAAGGCTCTAGGTACCGTCGTTTTATCACAATGCCAGAAACATACATACATTTATGCACATTTTTCATTATTTAATTTCTTCAAATATAATACAGGGCGATAATATTAGGAGGTAATAATTTGAAGAGTGGAACGGACATTCAGAGTGATTCGACGCAAAATCTTAGAACGAAAACAATAATTCTTCAGGGGCAAAGCCCCTTTGGACTAAAAACGCTGGATTTTTGTATTTAAAAAAATCATGTTTTTTCTAACCCTTTGTGCTTAGGTAATGGGATTTTAGATATAAGCTAGTCAATTAGGATAATGTATTTTGTGTTACACTTCAATGTTATGCGTAACTGATATTCTCTTGATGATGATATCATCATCATCCGAATCCCGATTCCACATAGTCTCTCGTCCTGTTAACTTCAAAAAACTATAACTCAACTTGAGTCATCGCTTAATTTTTCATCTATGAAACTAGGGTCTTAATTAGTTGATGGATAACTGGAACTCTAAAAATCAACCTTAATTCGAATTGCATTTGACAGGAGTACAGTATCATCAGTATACAGTGCAAATACAATTCTTCCGAGTCTTTGGATTATATATAACAAATCTTAATACATAAATTTGTTTATAATCACTAACAAGGCATTTATTACTTTCACTGTTATTTTTAATATGTAGTACTCGTTTCTTATTTTGACTATTATAGTCCAACAGTTAGTAGACAGCAAAGTTTGAGACCAAAAATTTCAGCTGAGTTGTTTAACAGAGAAGTAGTGTAATTGTATTATGTTATCTAAAAGAATATGCATAATTAAAAATAACATCCTGGAAAATGCATGTAAATAAAAAACATGCAAGTTCGTGGTACTGATGTAATTCTCATTTAATCAGTTATAGCAAATATGTTACGGCTACCGCTCTAAGAGTAAGAACGTTTTCGTGGAAGAAAAATAACTCACATTTACTTCAGAATATTTTATAATGTCTTAATGAGAATATGAACCAGAGAATTAATCCCCTCAACGCCTTAGTTCCTCAAAACGAAGAAGATATTTCCTCATTGTTTCGAGCCTCTAGTCAAAACTTTTAGGAATCCTGGTTTCCAAGAATTTTGCATAGCAAGTCCCGTGATTCTTCATTTCCTCTTTCCGGTTGAATTTTTCGAAAGACAACTTCGAAAGACTTTTCATCTTAAAAAATTATAGCTTGAAGCCTGCAATTCAAATTAATTCTGAAAGAATGCATTTCTAGGAAAAGCTTCCTCTTACTTTTCGTGTTCATTGAGATACGGGTTTTATGCAAAGGGAAAACTATGAAAATGTCCATGCAATCGCCATTTTATTGTCATCCGAATTCAGGTCAATCGGTCAAATTTTGGACTAAGGACCAAGGAGTTTTGCTTACGGAGTACCTTTGCAATTAATTGCAATTGCCTTCACATCGTCGTTAATAAGAATTGAAATAAATAAGATAGAGCCTTCGCTAAAGAAAGTAAAAGAAGCCATTACGGGCTGGAGAAAGGAGTTAATTACGAATGCGGACGGTCTAGTTTGTGCAAAAATTCTTTCGTTAATTTTCATACAGACAGACTGCAGAAACAGAATGATCTCGTAATTTTAGAATATCTTAATTATATATGCAATAAATTATTATTATTATGTTCGAAGCTTTAATTGTATTTACTTAGATTTCATACAACTAACACATTGCATTATTATATGTGAAATTTCATTATATACTGCATTATGATTGTATCGTCATAAGACAACGATTACCGTTACGTGAAAGTCTGAAAATGTATATTTCATACACAGAGGTTAAATGTGTAGTAGCGCAGGCATGCCTGTAGAGTCATTAGGTTATTTAGAAGCAGGAGACATGAAAAATGAGCAATGCCCTTGCCGGGACTCGAACCTCGGACCTATCGAATACGCGCCGAGTGTGCTGATCATTACTTCACGAAGGCATGCTAAGAAGCTTCGTGAAATACCTTATATACTCCCCCTTTTAAAGGGCGACTGTGGTTTTGGGGACCCAGTCGCCAAATCCAGCGGGTGGTGAATAATCATCCACCAATGTTTTAGTTCGGGCGCCAGTTGTAGTGTCATTAGGAATTTTTGGAAGCAGAAGAATGAAAAATGAGTAACGCCTTCGCCGGAAATCGAACCACAGACCTCTCGGTTAGGTGTCGATCGTGCTGACCGCTACACCACGAAGGCATACCAAGAAGGCGGGAGAAATACCTTATAGTAGTAAAAGTGTCCAGTTATTCCACATTAGAACAATGCATTTACTTTTAATTTATGAAGAACGTATTTGAGTAAAACTTGAAATGTATGCCCTTCTATACATAGCAAGTGATCGGAAAAGTTGTTACTTACTCAGTTTTGTGTGTTTCTGGAAAAATTAATTACAGTAAATTTAAATTTTGAATTTTGAAAACAGATTCATTTAAAAAGTGCCAAAAAATGTAATAGATCAGCAAAAGTATCAAAGACAAAAAATCATTTAAGCACAAAAAAATATTAACAAAACGAAAAATACAGCTACATAGGTACGAAATCAGTTGTTCATTAAGAAAATTAACTCTAAGTTATTAAATTCATTTATTTCATTCATTCTTTAGTTAATTTAGCTTATGATAACTATTATACTTGACGTTCGCTACGCTGCCAAGAATTTTCTAATCAATGCTCATATTTCCTTTTTTTAAGTTCTGAAAATAGATATCGATCAGAATAACTAAAACTGTCTTGATTTTCAACGTATCTTCTTGGAATCAGGAATTAGTGAACACAGAACGAATAAAAAAACTTTTTAATTTTGATACAATACCATCAAATAACATATTTATTTTGAAGCTTTTCATTTAAATTAACTTTATCTCAAGAATATATAAAATGAAGGTCATAAACTTCTGAAATGTATTTCATTGATAAACTTCTTAATATTTGAAATAAAATTGTTCGCTCCTATAAAATAATTTGAAACGGATTACAAATCTGATAAATCTGATATGAAAAATTATTTATTGAATTTTTTATATCGTTTTATAAGTTATCAATATGCGGATTACGACACCTGTAAGAATAAACTAACATCTTTTCCACTGTGCGTGGAACTGATATCTTAGAGCCATTTCGTGTTACGCATAATCATAGGCAAAGTATTTTCTTATGCAGAAAAAACATGTTATTTTGGCAGTTCGGAAAAAAATTATGTTGCATAATCACTAGCAAATCATGAGTAAAGTAATTTTCTGTGTTCAAGAACCTTGTGAGCCTGACACTTCTAAGGAAATTATATTGCATCGTTCTCCATAATCACGCGACACACTGCTTGTTGTTCTTTGAGCATACATTACCAGAAAGTAGGTTATATTTTGATATCAGTCATTTGTTTCCTTTTGCCACACTCTCATAAATCTTATATGAATTCTTGGCCAGCGATATTTAATTACAATCTGAAAATTGTAAGTGAAGAAGATGAATATGCCTCTAATAACAAAATTTTATTGTTAATTTCGAAATTTAAGTGTCCCTGCTCTTTAACATAAGAAACAAAATTTTCCTAATTTTGCTTTCTTTTATATTCTACAGACGATTTTCCCAACTTTGCTTTCCTAGGAGCTATTGAAATTATTTTAAAATAGAGGAGCACTTTCATGAAAGTGTATTTACAATTTACAGTAAAATTAGTAACATGCAGATAAAATAACCGCAATAATTATTAAGTCTGTTTTGATCAGAATATTATTCGTAGATATGTTTGGTTTTAAGCAAGGCATTAACCTACAGTTTTTGTGTTGTCCTTCCCGAACAAAGTTCAGAAATTCTATAGTAAGTCTCTTGCTGAATGAATTAAAAATTTTATTATAGGAGATGCCACTTAAGATGCTGACAGAGGGAATATGCACACTAATAGGATTCCTTTTCTTATTTAAACTTATCAATGCCATTTTATACAACTTAATAGGAAAAGAAAATGTATTTAGTTTTGTCTCAACATTTTTGGGCTAAATTTCTTTCTGTACTATTATATTTTTTTAATTCCTATTTAGCGAATGAAATTAAAATATGATACAACGTTTTACGAAACCACGTTTTAGAAGTATATGTTTTACAATCAGGTGACTTCTGAAGACCCCTTAGGAATTATCGTGCAATTCCAATATGGAACTACTGTAGAACCAGCTCTAGAATTAAAAAAAACTATTTGCAATACAAAATTTGAAGTACAAACAAGCTAGTGAAATTATAAAATGGGAAATATTTGCTAACTAATAGAACAATTTATGAGCAGAAAAACTAGCATAAATATATAATGTTCTGCATTGTAACTTGTGGGGATTTATTTAATTTATTTAACAGTTATTTTATGTTTAAACGGCTTTCCTACCTCTCTTGCTTACAACTCACTCTTGCCAGAAGGCAAACTGACTAACCCGCCTGTATTCAAATAAGGTAGGAGTTGTATTTAAGGGAAGGTTTTGGAAGGTGATGTCAGCACATGTTCTGTATGTTTAAAGAACACGTTGATGTCTTTGATTCTCTAGCGATTAGATTTCTGTGGCGTTGAGCTATTCTTGCCATTAGGCTTGTTTACTCTAACTTTCGGCTGAGAGCCAGCTTGAGAAATAATTAACCTGTGGAGCCGTAAGGCTATGTTTTAACTTCAATTCTTTTAAGTTATTCCTTACCTACTGAGTTAAGCCAAAAGGACGAGATGGTGCCGTCTGTGAACTTCATTTGAGTAATAAAGGTTTCTTTACACCCTTCTCCTGATTTTGCAGTACTTTAAAGACTTGGTGATTATTCATTAAACAGTCTTCTAATGTAGAGCTCAGTTTGTGGTAGTCAAATATATAAGACGTTCTAAACTATTACACATAAGTTCAGAATAAAAGTTTATAATTTTATGAAGCAATTTTATATGCCCTAAGCGCTCGCTTTTCGCACGGAATAAATTATAAAGTTCCTGTTATGAGCAGAAAAATTTTGACTTTCGAACTCGTTAAAACTGATATGAAAATATACTTGTAAATATTTGAAAATATAATTGTAAATTGTGAGAAAGGTATGGTATAAA
>KK118770.1:76098-110876 GCA_000611955.2 Stegodyphus mimosarum | reverse complement strand
ATTAAATTATTAAATTAAATTTCTAACTAATAAATGTTATTCTACTATTGTTCCTTTCAAAATTCTTTGGATATATCTTACTAACGCCTAATGTAAGCCAAATCTACCTATCTACCTTATATTAGGGATTATCGTACAATTTTTATCTGTTAAAATTTATAGGGGGGCGAATTAAGAAGCGGGTCTTACAAAGGGGGCGTTTGGTCCAAAAAGGTTGAGAAACACTGCTCTAGAAGCTGTAATTACTCTAAAAGAACTGCTATTGCTCTTGATCTGAAAGATTTTTGATTACCTGTTCCAACTCGATATGCATAACTTCTTCATACAATCACCTGCATGCTTAAACCTGAACTAGTTACAGATAACCATTAATTAACAAAGAAACAGAATAATTTGCCGTTGAATAATCCATATTATATCAATGGAAATGATATTTCCAAACAGAATTAGAGTATTAATAATAGCCAATTTCAGCATTTTCTCTCTCAAAGCTTTTAACAGAAATAACCTGTAGTACAAGAATTTACGATATCTAACAATGGATGTTTTTAATTCATTAATTTAAATTAACATTTATCTCCGAATTAATAATCGTAATTAACGAAATTTATGTTGCATTTATATATGTTGCGCTACAGTATATCGTTGTCTCAAATGAAAGATGCCTATATACTGGGTACCCAATAAAGACGTATGTCACTCAGTAACTTGAGTGACGAGTTAGGAGTTACGGAAGTGAAATGCAGGCACGATAAAATGTCCATGAATTACTCGTTAAGACTGACGAAAGTATCTCTATCGTTAGAGAAAGGAAACTGGGACTACTAACTCAAATCATGAGCCTTACAACAAAGTGTAAAATTGCAAAATTATAGAATATCACCACATTCGCGTGAATCTCATATTTTAGATTGCCTCCTTTAATTGATTATGGCAAAGCACGCTAAAGCTGTCTTCCTTTTATATCTTAAATGAGAGTTGAAAATCAAGGCTATAAAGGTTATTTCTGCGAAATTTATTTGATGTAAAGTGGTGTTTATATAACTTTAGATTAACGTACGAACGTTTAACATGTCCAACATTTTAGACAATCGTTATTTCGACCGCATAGGCATTAAGGACTTCATGGGTAGAAATTTATAGCAGTTAGGTTGAGTAAACGTAGAAGGATGCTAGTATAAGTGACTGTCATAACTTATTTTTTCCTCGAAAGTTTTGAACTGGAAAAGCTTCTCTATCTCTGGGTGGTGTTCTGCACATTTGTCAGTGGAAGCATAACGTTTTTAAGTCATTCGGAGAAATACAATTTAATCAGTCTGTTAATTTATTATGAAATATCTTTAAGTACTTTCCGTCAATTAACATTCTTTCAAGAACATGGATACATCAAATTGCAGAAATAAATAAAAATGGACTGCAGTAAAAATTCTTAAAATAGGCAACCGTACTTACATTTAGTTTCAAAGTAATTCGTTTTATTGACCTTGTCAGGACTGAGTGTTCGGTGCATATTCTTGGCAAACATCTCTCGTGAACTCCTTAAATCCTGATCTGGAACAGGGAGCTGAACGCAGCTATGTTCTGTGGTAGAATACTGTGATTAAGTGGTAGAAGAATTGCACTTGAAAGGGATTTAAAATCCTCTTTTATTAAATCACTATTATGTACAACTACTTCCCAACTCGGGAGGGATACAGAAAGTAAAGACCACACTTGGGTCTAAAATGAACAATCAGATAAATTTAAACTAAAGCTAAATAGAAATTAAGTAGTTGTTGCTCGCAGAGCTATAACGCGAGGATGACCTCTAAACTAAAGAAGCGTAGCAAGATTTAACTAATACTGACGCACTTGGAATTACTTCAATAAGCAATCACGTAAAGCGCTATGGCTTAGAATTTAAATGCTAGCTAGTCAGAAGAACGTCGAATAGCTGACCGTGGTCTGAGACTAAAAGCTCTCTCACACTGAGAGGTTTCTACCTCCGGTTTAAATACTCCTTGGCTCCACTTCAAATTAGCATAAAGCTAAAAACGCGCGCTTCTTCTAACGGGAAGTCGAAATGAGAAGAAATAGAAAAGTATAAATTAAAATAAAACTCTGTTAGTTTAACTAAAACCTTACAACCTCACAATACTTTGTTTTCGGATAATCTTTCATTGTCTTTTGATGGTGCTCATCACACTTATAATAGCAATATCTGATAATCAACGACGATTTGCTGCTTCAGTGGCCTAGTCGTATTTTCAAGGAGAAGTATTGCGTGATAGTTTTTACATGTTCCGATGAGAGAAATCAGACTTCGAAAGTCCAGTGTTTAAATATTCCACTTGCTCCATAGATTTTTACAACATTTCATTTTCTACTAATCTGATAGTGCTTTACAGACTTTCACATTTTTCCTAATTCATGAAACTCTGGTCTTAATTTCTAAATTTTATCGCTAGGAAATGCTGTCTTCAGCTTCAAATGGCATGGCATTGTCACTTTAACATAGCAATACCTGCAATACAATAATTCTTAGCTTAGCTTAGCTTTTCACTATATCTTATCTCGTTCATTTGCACTTTGGCAGCTTAGGGTTATGGTTAGATAAAACCATCGAAACTAGTCCTGTGAAAATTTACAAATATAACGTTGATTTTTGTTGTTTGGTTTTTAAATTAATATTTGTTTAGCGAGTTATTTTAACCTAAATACCGGATTCCCTTAATCTGAGACATATCCTGAGCTAAAAGAATTTTAGGCGACTTTACTATAAGCTTTGTAAATAAAAATCTTTTAAATTGAATTTTTAGTTCATAAGTATTTTTGTAGAGCCATTAGGTTTGTGGAAGCATTAAACAAACAAAAAAAGTGTGTAGTTCCCTCATCAGGATTTGAACTCCCCATTTTTCGATTGCTAGCCGGATATACTTCCAATAATACTGAGAAGAGAGAGGAAATTCCTTACACCATGATTAAGCAAAAAATTGCTTTATACTACTACAGAATGACTGCAATCTATTTAATAATATCGACCAAAAATATTTGCTCAGAAGTGATGAAAGCACATGACATATGAAAAATATCCAGATTAGAGCTCGGAATCCAAATTTATTAGAATAAATCATTTCGATTATTAAAATTGCTGTAATAACCTATTATTAATAGGAAGATCGTATGCGTGCGTTATATAATTTCCTTTCCGAATATAGAGATTTGAGAATCCATAGCACATTTTTGAATACCTCTCCTGGATTAAAAGAACGTGAAAAAAAATGCTCCTTCTTCATTAAGTTTTAGTTGTACTAACGGTGAAAGGATAAAAACAGCTGTAAATATAAATGCAAGATACTAAATGTAAATACATAAAATGCTTTTATAGAATGGTATAAAATTCAGGGGACCTGCTCTAAAGGTCTTTCAAACATAAATCTTCGAATCAGTTTGAAGTCTCTAGAAATAAAGATTATCGTACACAGTTTATAAATTTTAATGAGAAAGAATCTTTCTTCAAGTAAAGTGCCAACGTGACCTATTACATTTTTTATAATTCCTTTGCAATCAAAACATTATAGGCAGTGATTGCAATGTTGCAATGCTTCCATTAGTAGCAATAGTGTAAATTGCAATATGCAAAGCACCATTGCAAAGAGAAAATAAGTTAGATACAAAATAAGGCTAAATAAAATGGACAGAAATATATGGCTAAGAAAAAGCTATATATGGAAAGAAAAGATTATATAAAATGTTATTAATAGGAATCTTATATAGTAAGAAATGCTATGACAAAACTGATTTACAGCAGTTTCAGAGTTTCCAATATGAAAATAAATGGAAATTCGAATAAATGGGATTAAGTGCGTAATTGATCATATTTAAGCCTTATATTACCAAACTCATAAACAATGGAATGAAAAATTGAAGAAGATTATAGATGGAATAAATGCTTATTGCATCTTCATGAAACACTATTTTACACAGAACAATTTATGGATAAGTTTCCAGTAACTATATAGGGTGGATGTTTAAATAAATATTAAGAAAATGCTACCCGTTTCAAAACTGGACATCAGATTATTCAATTTAGAAACTCCTAGGTGTTTTGATGTATGTGTATATAATTTTTGAGCATAGGAATTTACTGAGAAGGGGGAAATCGACATTTAAAAGTATGAAATAAAAATAAATAATAAGCTTAAATGGATCTTAAAAATAATAAGCTTAAGGAAAATAAAGTCAGAGATTTTAGAGAAAAATGAGAACTGATTTAGACCATGAAAATACTACGTAGGACTTTTACACTATACCAAATCTCATGGTTAAGTCCTTTTCTAGTATTTATCAGAATAGTTCAAGCGATATCAACAGCCTCTATTTGTCAGGACTGAGCGTTCGGTGCATATTCTTGGCAAACATCTTCGTGACAGCTTAAAGTCCTGATCTTGAACAGGGAGCTGAATGCAGCTATGTTCTGTGGTAGAATACTGGGATTAAGTGGTAGAAGAACTGCACTTGAAAGGGATTTAAAATCCTCTTTTATTAAATCACAATTATTTACAACCACTTCCCAACTCGGGAGGGATACAGGAAGTAGAGACAGCACTTGGGTCTAAAATGAACAATTAAACTAATTTAAGCTAAAACTAAACAGAAATTAAATAGTCGTTGCTCGCAGAGCTATAACGCGAGGTTGGCCTCTAAACTAAATGGTGCGTAGCAAGATTTAACTAATACTGACGCACTTGGAATTACTTCAATAAGCAATCAAGTAAAGGCACTATGGCTTAGAATTTAAATGCTAGCTAGTCAGGCGAACGTCGAATAGAGTAACCCTGGTCCGATACTAAAAGCTCTCTCACACTGAAAGGTTTCTACCTTTCGCTTAAGTAAAACTTGGCTCCACTTCAAATTAGCATAAAGCTGAAACGCGCGCTTATTCTAACGGGAAGTTGAAATGAGAAGGGATAGAAAAAGTAAAATTAAAATAAAACTTTGTTAGTTTAACTAAAACCTTACATATTGACGGAGAAAAATAGAATAAAAAATAATTAGATATTTAAAGTCAGGGGATAATGTGGATTAAAAGTGCTTATAAAAATAAATGGGCTTTTAGGAATGCGATAAATTTTAAGGAAATATGATTAATCAAAATGAATCAATTGAAAATGTCTGGGATAAAATTCATATTGGGAAAATTACTTGATGATAATTTTATTATAGTCAAAAGAAGATGATTAAGAAAACCATTTTTGAAATCTTTAGGTCTTTTATGCCATTTTATAGAGATTTTTAGAGAGCCAGGCTCCAGAACACTTTAAATTCAATGATGATGACTCTCATTCTAATGATAGCATTAAAGTATTCTAAAGAAATAAATTTTGTTTTTTATTTTACAGATGAACGAGATAATAAGACTATTTTCAGACTTCACAGATTTGAACCTGGCATAATGCACCTACTTAGTACACACTGGAACAGCTTTTTTACTCCCACATTGTAGTTTTAATAAAGCTTAATACATAAGACTAGTTTATGTGTTATTTTTCTTAACTACATTAGGTTACATGAGCTCCGAATCAACTAACAGATGGGGGGAAGCCTCAGCATCTGTTTCGAAGTCATACAATTGGAATTTTGCGTATCAAAGACGCGTTTTTTATTTATTAGCTGATCTCTTACCATAAGCTACAATATATTTCTTAATGTAACGTTTCTTTTAATTGAATGTAACATTTTAAACCCATAAAGAAAGCTCTACCACTAAAGCCTTCATTTTGTAATTCGCTTCGACTCTTCTGTATTCTCTTTTGACAAAGAGTAAACCACAGCACAAGCCGATACTGTTTCAAGAATGTGACATGGCAGTATATGTGCTATATGTGAAATTTTCACGTGTCCGCCATCGTACACTGGTGAGCAAAACTTAAAGGATAAGTTTTATCTTTCAAATTTGTTCTGAGTGGGCTAGATACGGTCTGGATTGAAACCATGCGTAATGTTAGGAGCAAATTTAAGTACTGTAGAAAACAGCTGAAAACGAAAATGCTTTATTTAAAGGGCTTAACTCTACACCGTCCGGTATGGCGAGCAACATCGCCTTTGCATTTTCTTATTATGGAACTGAGATAGATTGTGAGAAATATAAGTTTGTAAAGTTTTACTTTCTATCTGTTGTGTAGAATCTTGAGAAATAGTGATTGCAATGAAAAAGGGTTAAAATTGCCCTTTATTAAACGTTTTAAATAATGCGTCAACTTGACGCTAACATACTACGCCTCAATTTGGGCAGTGACTGAAACAGTAGAGTCAAACTTAAAATTGAAGATATTCACAAGTGGTAGAATTTCACTACAGGGCTCATACAATCCTGTACCATACAGCGCGTAGATGAGTCTATAATAATAACAAGATAATAGCGATTAAGCTACGTGTAACCAGCAGTAACTGCTAAGCGGAAGGTTGCGTATAAGCACGAATAGAAATTTCCCAGACTCTCTCTCCCTCTACTGGAACGTCGATATTTAAACTTATTCTCCCACTGATAGAATTTGCATTTCTTACGCGCGCTACCAAATTTAAATATTCCGGCACTGAGAATTAGAGGAATGAAAGCTTATAGGAAAGTAACTTAAAATTAAATTTAACTGGTTATTTAAAATAAATAAAAATCCCTACGTATCTCGATGCCAGAATTTAACAGACTTGGATAAAGGTCCTAAAAGACCTGTTACAAACTGATAAATTCTACAACTAACAAGATCTAAGCACCGTTCACATTCAAAATACTGAAATTTACGTTATACCAGAAGAAAATTTTGTTATCATAATAGTTCTTTCTCATCTTTGAAATGGGCATCAGTCAACTCCTTCCAGTAATCTGGATATGATTTAACTTCCAGATTTGATGTAACTAAAATTTCTTTTGAGCGAACTCAATTGACTACATTAAACTTTAAATGCATTAACGTTTCTTGAAGTTTTATCCTTACATACATAATATATCTGCTCTTTTAAGTTTTAAACTTTCATTAAAAGTATCATTTACTTTAACACAACAGATATTTCAACATTTTACAAACAAATGTTTTTAAGACAATAGAGAATAAAATGAAAAGTTTACTTGAATGAATCCTCTTCTTCGCCAAAAGTGTGAACCTAAAACAAATTTTCACTAACAAGTACTAATACGAAGCTGCTTGTGTCAGGCCAGATCTTTTGGCGCGTTAACATAAATAGTCTTTCGACAAACAAAACCGAACTACTAGTTCTTTACTTTAACATAACAATTCTATAATACGCTATACTTCGTGCTTTCGGCAAATAAAGCTGAAATACTTTAGTCCTCGATCGAGGCAATAGCTTTTGACATGTAACTTCGTATTGGAAATATTTTCATGCAATTTTACATAACAGAAAAGATTTTTAGAAAAATTAACTTATCTCTGTTTTTTGAAGCTTGAAATTCGGCCATTCGTTTTTTGCAGAATTCTGTCCTTGCTAACTGGTTCATCAATGAGATTTTCCATCTTTGCTTCCTGCGCTCTGGTGGAAATTGACTTTTCCTTTTGTCACCCCTGATGAGTGGTCTTTTAGGACGTACTGGCGGTATGTCTTATCTTTTCCTTTTTCTGTCCGACAAACTGGTTCTTTGTAGATCGGTATTCGAAGACGCTTGCCTATAAACTCTAGGTTGTTTCGATCTTTGCTCTGTACCTTCAACTTCGGCAGGCCTCTTCTTCATTTCATCGACGGGTGGTCTTGTTTATAGTAATCTTTCAGTCCGTCACCTCCTTGATGTATCCTGGGGCTATCTACTGCGAGACCTTGTCATGACACAGCGATGCTTAGGGCCGTTTCTTTCATCCTTGAATTTTTTCTTCGCTGGATCTTCCCCACGTTGAGGGATTCTTTTCTCCGGAATTCTTCTGCTTGTTTGAGAACTTGTAGTTTCTTTAATTGTTTGCTTTTTCGCGGGTGGTGGAAATTGTGGTGCGTTCAGAATTTCCCCTGGCGAAGCCGCCTCTTCTGATTCGGAAGCCTTTAAAAAGTCATGTAAGACATCGAAATCTTTACGTTCATAATATTTCTTCAATTGATCTGGACTAGCCTTTATTCTTTCTACCGAATTTAAGTAAATTATAGCCCCAATCGGCTTTTGTTTTACAAAGGCATACAACCATAACCCCTGGTGTGATGGTGTGGGGCGCTGTTTCTTATGACAGTAGGTCATCTTTACTCATCCTCCGTACACCTTTAACATCACAACGATATGTTGATACCATCCTGCGGCCGGTTGCATTACCTTTCATGGCACGTCATCCTGGGGCCATTTTCCAACAAGATAATGCCAGTGCACATACCGCACGCATATCTCTGGACTGTCTCTGCTATACTACATAAGGCCCTTTATATTTATAGGCGTATTTTGATACGACGTTTTCAGGTGCACTAGACAAAGTGAATTTTCTTTTCAACACCTTATCCCCCACTTTAAAATCTGATTCACGGCATTTTCTATCGTAGTAAAGTGTCTGCCGTTCTCTTGCTACATCGGAATTTTTCAAAGCTTCATCAATCAGCTTATGAATATTTGCCTGTTTAAATTCTGGTTCTCGTTCTTGAACAAAAAGAAGTTTGTCTAAAGGTGTCAACATCTTCCTACCCAGAAATAATTCAGCGGGCGTTTTACCCGTTGTATCATGCTTGACAGTTCTTAAAGCATAGGCTAGTTCATCAACGCAGCCATCCCAGCGTTTATGATAATTTTTAACGTAACTTCTAATTATTATAACAATGTTTTTATTAACTCTTTCCGCGATGTTTGTTTGTGACCTGTATGGGACCATTTTCGTATGCCGTATGTCAAGCCCTTTACACAGGTTCGCAAAAATTTGAGAACCTGTGTAAAGAGCTAACAAATATTCTACCATTATCGCTTATTACTTTTAACGGTGCATCGTATTTTGAAATATACTTATGTAAAAACGCATCTGCAACTATTTTAGCTGACTCTCGCTTTAACGGAATTATTTCTACCCACACAGAAAAATGGTCTGCAATTACCAAAAGATATCGGTTTTTATTTAAAGCACTTTGGAGAAAAGGGCCAAGAAGGTCTATTCCAAGGTTCTCGTTAGGAAACGTCGCGCAAATACTATTTAGATACTCGACCGGGCTACAATTACCAGGCTACTTAATTAACTGACATAACTTACAGGACCTGACATACGCTGTTACTATCTTCTGTAGTTGTGGAAAATACGCCACCTCGCGTACTCTACGCACCGTTTTCCTTACCCCTAAATGATCCTCTGGGGGGCTATCATGAAGTTCCTGCAATATACTCAATCCTAGTGTGGCGGGAATGGCTGGTTTCAGTTTGTGATTTTCATTTGTTGATTTAGTTTAGAACAACAGATTATCTATGATCTCGTAATCTCGGGCCCTATTTCTAATTGCAGCAAAATCTACTACATCGATGAATTTATGAACTACATCGATAATAATCGATAAACTGTGGGAATTCTACTTTAGTGGATGTGCTGTGTTTGTGCCTGTAACTGGGATAGCCTAATTAATCCTTAATCTAATTAAGATATAGGACCACTTGTGGTGTGTAGGCTGCTCCCTACAAACAAAGAAACAAATACTCGTTACTATGGATACAGATGAACTACTGTTCACAAATTAAATCGAAATAATAGGGGAATTTTAATAAGGGCATAAATCAAATGGTAATCCATGTGTATGAACCGAATGATACTATTAGACTATTATTGCCCCAGAATTTATTGTTGGCTGTTCCTAGTTATTGGACAGTTGTCAGTGGTTGTGTGAATGTCATAAAATTTCTATCGTTTGAGCATCCTAGCTCCTGATGCCTTTAGTGAATTTACTTTAAGAGAAGAAAAAGACAAATTTCTTCAGACTATTGACATTAATTTCAGCAACACATCAACAACCGCAGTGTGATCAGATGTAGTATAGAAAACAGAAGCGTGTATGATACTATCTAATTGGAATATTATTCATCGGTAATAAGTCTCTATTTTTTACTGCTGTGTAGGTTTATCCAGCATAATGTTTTTCAGACGAGAACACTTTGAACGCTATATCGTTATTTTTCAGAAATGTTTGCGGAAGGATATCGTACGAGAGTCTATAGTTGACTTGAAGACTCTTTGATTGAAACTGCTGGTTGAAGAACTGATTCTTCAAATCTACTCTCATCCGTAAAATGTATTTTACCCCATTATCCTTTGATCATTTTCTATAGTATTTGCTCTACTACAATAGAGACATCTAGGATAGGTTTTAAATAATGTAATGGCGAACTAGGCACTGAATAAAGAGTCCAATTTATTGAATAAATGCCCCCTTTTGTACCTTTTCATATCTGGCTCCCCATTTGCATTTTGAAGTAACACACTGTTTAGTATCGATCTCGCTGTAAGACTTGTAGGACTATAAAACGTTCATTACCAATCGTTACTATCTAGACATTACCAGTCCTTGAAATAATTTTATCTGTTATTCTGAATCCAGTCATGCTTGTGACATAATTTTAGGAGCATTATTGAACTCTTGGACATATTTCTAATATTACAAACCTTCTTCCTGCTGTCCAGTAATTCTGTTTCTAAGGTTTTATGTAAGTAATTTTCATAAGTTAGTATGAGCCGATATTCGGATACGATCATTTGACGAAGAAAACACGAGTCTCCATTTTTAAAGAAAAGGTAGAAATGGTATTAGATGCAATAACCATATTTACAGCTAATTCGTAGCCGAGATAATGAACCAGCTATATTTGGTCTCTACATCACACATGCAGTTAAGATCTAAAAGAAAATCATTACTTGGAATTGAAAAGTAGACCAAAGGAATGAGAAGAGAGAGAATACTTGAGAATCTTCCATGAGCCTTTCAGCGTATTTATTTATTAGCGTATGCTTTTGCAAGTTTCCCATTTTAATTAATGTGGCTCTTCAAATTTCTGGAAACTATAATCTCTTTGGTACAATACCTCGTCCGGATTTACTTGTACTTCGGAATGAAAGAATAATAGATTTCTAGGAAATGTTATAAGTAGTTGACTCTTTTCTTGTTATTTCTCGGAACAACAATACCTCTTTGAAGTTGTGTGAAGATGGCGTGCAAAATGTGCCACAGTTTCTCCAAGAGCACAGAAAAAGTGGAATAGTTGCCTCTTTTCAGTAGAAAGAATCAATGAGAATTCGGAAGCTATTAAGCATTGCGTGACCAGTTGGTCTTTAGAAACTTCCAGTGGCAATCTTTGTCACGCGATCTCCTTTTTTATATGTTGGGAGGTAATAACGATAATAAATATGGAGAAAGTGTATCCACGCCTCCTTTCCGGGTGAATAAACTCGAATATTGCGAGAAGAGTTGTCACTGGAAAAAGCTACTTCGCCATCCTAGCTTTTATATCTGCTGCCCACCATTAACGTGAACATTTAATATAACATGTAAAAATAGATTCTGGCCGCTTGCCTTAACCTAAAATTGTCCTCTTATGAGCAACGACTTCCTTTAGAAGGTCTTATATTGCAACAAAAGAGCTTTTGTCAATGATAAGTCGATTGTAATTGATTTAGAGACGATTGGCAAGAACAAAATGGTACCCAAATTTCTTTCTCAGAATAAGGACGAGAGAGAGACAAGCGAGGCGCATTCTTCAAGTGAATGGCTAGCAGGCGCACCAAATTAGCCATGAAAATTAGAAATGCCTTTTAGAAATGAAATTGTGATTCTCAACTTTCAACCTGGTAACGCATCAAGAGTAACGCATTTTAAAACGTTACCCTTGTTATCATCAAGGGTAACGCATTTCAACCTGGTAACGCATTTTAAAATGTCATACCTTATCCTGTAGAAAGCTCGCTAAATTCTTGAAACTGCTAATTTTGATGGCATAGGGCTAACTATCTGATTTCTGTGCATAATTTTCCCTAGTTATCAGAAAAGTGAGATTATGGTCGTTAGATATATAATTGTTTCGCTGTCAAAACAAGTAACTAACAAAATTCATTATGCACGAATTAAGTGACTTGCGTTATTACCTTCACTTATAACGACCTACGAACAGAGAAGTGGAAAAGCAAAATATATCTTACCATTGGTTTATTACTTGATGTTTTTCGGAAAACGTTTAGAAATTTATTTTGCTTCTGTATTGTGCAGCTGATTACATTTATAATTATTGTTAAAACTTATATAACCATAGCTGAATATTAAGCAAATCGCACCTTAGTTATATTTTCTGTGCGTAAAAGCAGAACATCATTTTTCTTTTCCTGAATTATTTTGTAAAATATGATATTTGATTTCAAGGAAATAAAAAAACAAGGTTTGAAATCTGTCCCGCTGAATTAGGATTAGGATAAATGCTCGAGCTATTTGTAAGATAACTGATGGTTAAAAGACTTATTTGAAATTCTCATTTCAGTTCTATTAATTATAGCGTAACTGTTAAAAAGTAACTAACAAAATTATAGGTAACTGATAAAATTAGAGGGTAACTAATAAATTTAAAAATTTCTTTCACCTGCTTCTAAGGTACACTGCGAAAAAAAAAGGGGTGACAGTTCTATATTTCCCTTTCTGCTGGGCCATTAATGAAATTCAAATTGGGTTTTTCCTGTCTCGAAAGCACGACTTAGGCTATATATTAGAGTTATATATAGCATTGTTATAACATAGGTATTTTGAAAGAAAATCGGACCTTTTCTGAAATAACGTGCCAGTTTTTTTCATATTTCGATTCTTCGACTCAAATTATGTCTAGATATTAAATTTTGTAATTTTTGGTGAAAATTTTATGGAGGAATTTAAAAAATTATGTTATCGCAATTTTTTTTCAGTTTGCGCCAAGAATACTTCACTTGGCGAACTTCTTAATTCATAGCAATCAATTTTCCTTTCCTTTTTTACTTCCTTGAACGAAGTAAAAAGGAAGTATTGTAATCGCGAAAAATTTTGAGTATCATATTTCAACTAAAATATCCATTTTGACGGCTCTCGAATGCAATTTTAACCATGTTTTTGCTTGATATCTGAAAGTAAGGATAGAATAAAGGACTCTTTTCCCCCAAAAATAATTATAGAATTGATTTAAAATAGAGTCTGAAGAGACTTTCTAGTGGCGTCTTTCGTGAGATCTGAAGAGATTCTTTCGTGGCGGATGTTTTCGTGCGTTCGTACATATGTATGTATGTATCTCGCATAACTCAGAAACGAGTAGACTCAGAACTATGAAATTTTGTATGCAGGACTGCTATAACATGTAGATGTGCATTTCCTATTTTGGTTGCACCGAAAGTATATAAGTATGTGTGTATATATATATGTATATATATATCCACTCTGTTACTCGGCTCAGTAACCCCATTTTCTTTATTCTTATATGTTTGTAAATTATGCATTTTTTGCTTTAAATATGATAGAATTATGTTGTTCTTATCTTTCGATTAAGGTTTTTATGCCTTTAGTTAACCTGCATGTTATAATTGCAGAATTATCAACAATTTAAAAGTTGTTTAAGTGCTGCTAAGCCTAATTATTTTGGCCATAGCGGCCATATTTGTTTACATTTGAAATTTAGCAGAATAGCGGATTTGTTGCCAGTCTATAGAAAATAAGCCCGCAACAGCAAAGATAACACCTTCTTTTATTATTGCGAATTAAATCATGCGCTTAATCAATTCTGGAATTTATTCGAGGAAAGAAGTGTTTAAAATTTGCTTCGTAATTTTTAATATAGATATTTAGAGTTTTTATGTATTTTTGTCTCAAAATACATAAAAGTAACGATCTCACTTCGCCTGGATTAATTGAATGAGAAATGCTTAATCGTCTGTGAGAAACTGTTCCTTTTTTTATTTGTTTGTTTGCCTCTTTGTTTAATCTCTTTTATATATATGGTTTTAGATTTACCATTCTATTCGAATAGAACATGTGGAAACGATTAGATAATTCTTCAGATGATATACATAATTTTTGTGCATTGTGAGTTATAAAATGAATGTGATGTAACTTTGTTAAGTGAACCTAGCGCCAGAGTGTCTCAAAGGTAAACAAATATAGTGAATTTTAAAGAGCGCATTTTTTCTATTGTGGTTTATGCGCTGCCGACGAAGTACATTTAATTCAATTTAATAAGTTTAAATGAAATGCAAAATGCGTATAATTTAATATTCCGTACAAGGAAGTCATGTGGTGTACACATCAGACTTTTTTCATTGTCCACGAGAAGGAAAGAAGTAATCGTTCATACTTTCAGATAATTTTAACAAAGTGCGTAAATCATATTATCGTTATTATCGCTTGCGATTTTTACAAAAATTGGCAGTTTGGCATAATTTGAGTCATAGAATCGAAATAGGGAAAACAAATTTCATGTCGTTTCAGAAAATGTCGAATTTTTTGTCAAAATACTTAGATTACAACAATGCTATCTATAATTCTAATACATATCTTAAGCCGCACTTTCAAGACATTAAAAATGCAAGCTGAAATTCGCCAATCGGCCCAGTGGAACGGGAGATATAGAACTGTCCCTTTTTTTTCGCAGTGTACCTTAATTAAAACACAACCAAACAACAAAAAAAGGGGGGGGGAAGAAAAAGAAAATCTAAAAGGTTTCAGTTTTTAAATTACGTCCAAAGGGAGGGGGCGTTTTTTTTAACATTTTGTGTGTTACCTTTATTTATTAAATATCACATTCTCCGCACTTAAACCATAAAATGCAGTTCAAAAACAATATCGCAAAATACTTTTAAAATGACCATATCTTTAGAATTTCCGATACACAGTCTCACCCTCTGCAGATGAAAGTGTTGTTTCTGTACCACGTTGCCATTGCTCGTTTTGAAATCCATGAGTTTGTTAATCAAAAATTCGTTAAAGTTTTACAAAATATAAAATTTATTATGAAACAAATTCCAAATTTCAAATTTAGGCTTCCAGATGCCCATATTCGCAGTAGGATTGCGTCATTCAAAATGTGATGGCTCTAGGTCTGTTGTTTTATTACGATGTGAGAAACATAGGTCTGTTGTTTTATTACAATGTGAGAAACATACATACATTTATGGAGATTCTTCATTATTTAATTTCTTCAAACATAATATAGGGCGATAATATTTGGTGGCAATTTGAAAAGTGAAACGGACATTCAGAGTGATTCAACTCAAAATTGCAAAACGAAAACAATAGTCCTTCAGGGACAAAGCCCTTTGGACTAAAAAAAAAATCTGAAAGGTTTCAGATTTTAAATTACATCCAAACGGGCGACTTTCGACTTATTTTGTGTCTTACATTTATTTATTAAATATCATGTTCTTCGCACTTAAACCATAAAATTCAATTAAAGAACAATACTGCAAAATAATTTTAAACTGAGCATATCTTTTGAATTTTCTCACGCGCTTTAGATAAAAATGTTTTTCTCTGTACAACGTTATTGCTCGCTTTGAAATCCTTGAGTTTGTTAATCAAAATTCGTTAAAGGTTTACAAAATATGAAATGGATAATAAAACAAATTCCAAATTTCAAATTTGGGCTTCCAGGTGCCCACATTCGCAGCAAGATTACGTCATTGAAAATTCGATGGCTCTAGGTACCGTCGCTTTATCACAATGCGAGAAACATATATACATTTATGCACATTCTTCATTATTTACTTTCTTTAAATATAATACAGGGCTGCAATATTTGGTGGCAACAGTTTAAAAAATGAAACGACATTCAATATTTCCAACGCAAAATCGCAAAACGAAAACAATAGTCCTTTCAGGGACAAAGCGCCTTTGAACTCAAAAAAAAAAAAAACTTTACAGGCAAAAAAAAATCTAATTTTACAAAAGAAAGATAAAGAACTACAAGTTCAGAAATACAATTACGGGAAGAAGGAGAAATAGATGAATATAGATATATGTTCTTACAGCTAACGTTTTAAATAAAAAAATACCCACAGTATACCTATCAGATTCACAATATTTGATACCCTAAATTTGCACAGGGTAAGTGATGATGGATGTTGATTAGAGAAATGAAATATGAAATAACATCAAATCATATTAAGGATAAAACAGAGTTTTAAAAATGATATCTGTAATCTTCGATTGACCACAAATTATTTCAGAATCAACTGTTTAAAAGAATGTATGAGTTTCGATGAGAAATTAACTCGTATTCACTTTAAATGATGGGATAATGTAAGGTTCACCACCGTTGACGTACTTCTGGTCTGGCATTAATCAAAAGGCTTCTTATTTAGATATAAAAATTTATTCTATGAACTAAATCCAGGATAGACGAGTTTTACAGGTTGACAAATGTTCCGTAGAATAATGTAGAATAATAAACATTACTCTAAAATAAACTAATTCTTATTGAATCTCATTACTAATGTTTCCGAAGAACATATTGGTCACATATCCGGAGCGTTTATTTCCTTCCGGTCTTCTCATCTAATAACATTTAAAGTGCGGCAGATGGTGCAATCATGCCTGTCTCTAAACATTCCCCTCAAGATTGGAAATATATTATACATAAATTAATTAAGATCGGAAATAAATAAGTAATAGGTTAAACAAAACTTAACTACTATTATCAAATAGTATGTAACACAACAAAGAAATTTTACCAGTTGCTTAAATATTGTTGCGAAATGCCCAGCTGCGGTAAGATATTAGGGAGTTAGAGTTGCCAGAAAGTGGCAAAGGAAGGCAGGGTTCTCAGATTTGGCGCGAAATCGCCCATTTGGCTATATTTAGTGATACAATTAGCGATATGGCATAGAAAGAGCGAGAACATTCTAGAACGCATTCTTAGCGGTTTTCTCGGGAATATTCTCGAAGGTAGGTTAAAGCTATATAAACTCTTCTTGTACGGGGAGAACGAGTATCTTCAGTCTAGGGGTTAGCTTGAGAGTGATCGACTAAGTCGGGAGCTGTTCTTTAGTGCTTTGCCTTGAAGCTCTCTTCACCGTTATAGCCTGAAGGCTGTATTGTTGATTATTTCAGCGTGTTTATCGTAGTTTTTCGACGATTGTAAACGTATCTCTGGAACTGTCCTTTGTAATATTGGTCAATAAATTGTGTTCTAATTCTTCGTGAAGTTTTATCATCAATTACTCCAAATCCACGAACCCGTATAAAGCAATATTATGTAATATTTTAAAATATTATCTTCCATGTTATACTATATGAATATCAATATATCATATAAAAATGTAGTTATGAATAACATCACAAGTAAACTCAGACTAATCATTTAAAACTATGAAATCAACCGAACTAATTAACTTAGCCAAATATCTAAATCGGTTAAAGGAATTAGCTCAGTATATTCAAATCATATATTCATCATTTAAATTATTTAAGAAAGAGAAATTAAAAAAATTACTTCACTGAATGTCAATGTTCAGGAACAGTTCATAATGACAGTTTTTAATCTGGAACAATCCTTAGCGAAAACTGTCTAAGTCAGGAACAGTCTCTCATGAAATATGATTTTCAGAAATCAGACTGGAAAGAGCCTCAGCATTAAACAACTCTGACCGTGGGCAAAGCGATATGGAGATGTCATATTTTTGCAAAGCTAAGAACCATCTTTGAAATTCGATGATTGTGGAGCATTCTTTGTAATAAATATTAAAGGGTTTGTAGGGATTTATATTTATTTTAACTAACGCGTTAAATTTAATTTTATGCTTACTTCCCTATAAGGCTTCATTTCCCCTAATTATCAGTGCCAGAATATTCCATCTATAGACCATGAATAAAATAATCAAATAACTTTGAGAAAATTATTGATGATGTTTTTATAATAAAAGCAAGGAAATTAAATTATAAAGTCTTTGGAATTAGTACAATATCCTTCTATTAATTGCTCTGCTATTTATTATTTTCAACGTTATTTATTTAGATTGAGTCATCAAAAACTTATAGTTTTAAAATGAATAAAAAAGGTTAATAAGTATTTTGTGTACTATTTTCTAGACATAAAACGCTATGATTTAAGAAAACTATATAGTTACAGTATTATGATTTAAAACAGTTATTTTTATTGAACACAAAAGTGTAACTTGCGCTGTACATAGGAGAGCGTATTTAGCATTTTGCGAAAGTAAAAAAATATTTAGTCATGTCTCTGTTTCTTCCATTAGTGATGGAAGTACGAGTGCTCGTATTGCTCAGAAGCAAGCAGAACTTACCCTGTTTATCTGTGTAATTACCACAGATGCATCTGAAAATTTGTTTCTGGTTTTATCATTTCACAGCTGTATGATTCTAGAAAAACTTTAATGATATTTCTTATAGTGAATAAGCTAACATTTTATATTTTACGCCCCCAGCACGTTTTAATTTATTCTGTTTCTCTTTAGCATTACGTAGTCTCTTAATTAAAAATATTTTAATCTGCGTAGTTCCTTTACGTGCAAATTTAAAGCAAAATTGTTATTTTGAGAAAAACAAATCAGTGAATGTTAAAGATCAGTCATTTCTTTATGAGGAATTACTGAGTTTCCTGCTCTGCAAGAATTAATTAATTTTTTAAGATATTGCTAATTAATAATGTTTTTAAAGTAAACAAGGCTCTTGATGCTTATCGAAAAACTTCCGTGAATTTGGAAGAGATAACCATACCCAGCTGACAAAAGAATGAGTTACTACAAATTGACAGGTTAACAGTGAAATTAAATATCTACGTTAAGACGTTTTTCTTTATTTCCATCATTTCACAACAAACAATGGTGGTAATTCATATAACCTCTCACGCAAAAATTATTCAGCCTGGAGATTTACTAAAATCTAAGGAAAGATGCGAACAAAATAGAAATAGGCAGGCCTCTCAAACTTACTACTCCCCTCAGAACAAAGTTAGCAGTTTTTCTAAGTACACTCATGTCCATAAATTAAGGATAATTCGAAATCAGGCAAAGGAAGAGTTAAAAGCAAAACAAATTTGACTTATTTGTAAAGCTTATTTATTAAACAAAAGGTAAAGAGCAATAAAAAGGTGCTATATGTTTGATATTATTAAAAAAATTAGCGATTTTTTCTCCCTGGAGCAAATTACAAAAAAAAAACCTATTTACAAAAAACCAATATTACATGGTTGGTATGATTGTTAATACATTGTATGTCTCCCAGACGATGCAATACAGTCCTTACAACACCTAGGCATGCTGAGTATCAAATTATCGATCTGATCTTGGGGCATATTACACCACTCAAAACGCAATGCTCTCCGGAGTTCCGGTTGACATGTAAGAGGAGGTTTACGGGCTGCAACTCTTCGGCCAAGCATGTCCCCCACGTGCTCTACTGGATTCAAGTCCGGTGAGAATGCTGGCCAGTCCATACGGGTGATATCCTCCGATTGAAGGCATTCGCTTACGATGTTTGCACGGTGAGGACGGGCGTTGTCATCCATAAACACAAATTGTGCGCCCATGGTGCCCCGAAACAAACGTACATGTTGTTCCAGAATTAGAATAATTCCACCCCAAACAAGCACTCCTGCACCACCGTAACGGTGTCGTTCAGTGGTGTTTTCTTGGTGGTAACGGGTACCTGGAGCTCACCCTATGAAAGTCCGGCGAGAATCAGACTGCAAGCTAAACCTGGACTCGTCGGAAAACATCACACGAGCCCACCGTTGCGGTGTCCCCAATGCATGCTCTCTACTCCAGGCTAACCGCAGGCGACAGTGAGTTGCAGTAAGTGGAACGCATCTGACAGGTCTACGAGCATATAGACCAATCTGCCCTAAGCGTCTGTACACGGTCTACCTGGAAATTGTCGTAGCAGTGGCCGAAGAGAACCGACGAGACAGATCTGAGGCTGTGTTCCGCCTGTTTCTTTTGGCAGTAACTGCCAAATACCGGTCCTCATTCGGCATTGTAACTCTGGGGCGACCTGTGCTGTAACGTCTACTCACATTACCATCATCTTAGAATCGTTGCCAAAGCCTAGAGATGACACGCTGGGCAATTCCAAGTTCGTCTGATACTTCCAGTTGGGTACGCCCACATTCCAGACGGCCGATAATTCTACCACGTAAAAAATCATCAAAATTCGTCCTTTGCGTCATAACTATTCTGTTATTGTACTGAAATGCTTATAAAGCGCCTGCGAACAATTTTACTTCTTTGCCTGTATTCCTTATATATCACTCTCTTACACTCTCGTCATTGTGACGTACCATCGGTGTCCATCTGGTTACTTCCTGAAATTTGCATATGATTCTTGAAGATGTGTGTAGTGATTTTACAGGTGATATATTTATTTTAGAGTTCGATTTCCGCGTGTCTCCGAATTATCCTTAATTTATGGACATGAGTGTACTTTGAAAAGCAGTTGGCCAGTGAAGACCATCAGCCCCAAATCAGAATACAGACGATCAAACATAGTTTGTTATTAATGGACTATTACACAAGGAACATAACAGACTTTGACAAAGAAAGCTAAGCTAATTAGTTACAGAAGTTTTTCTCAAAATCAGCTGTAATTGATAATATCGCCAACAAAACACTGCAGGTCCTTCTTAACAAAGCTGCCGTATTTTCAAACCGAAGATGTACGTTAATTTCAAGCGTGTAATTTATTGGATCAGGAAGCATGAAACCGACCCAGATAAGGCCAAAACTACCCAAAATTCAAAACCTCTCAAAACTAAGAAACATTGAAGAGAACCAGAAATTAACAACAACAATAACAAAAACAACAACAAAAAAGAAGTTGGGAGAGAGAGATCTACGCACTCATATAGAGTTTAAAGAACACCGAGACCTGGATCTTCTGTTCCAAGATCGAATTAATAACTGATCATAACCCTTTACTATTTAATACAAAGAATGCTCCAAAATCATAGCTTTGCCCATGGTCAGAGTTGCCTAGCTGATGCTTTTTCCAGATTGATTTCTGAATAAAATATTTCATAACAGACTGTTTCTGATTTAGATTTTCCCTAAAGCTGTTCTAGATTAAAATCTGTCATTAAAAACTGTTTCTTGAATAATGTCTTTCAGTGAACCCATTTTTTTAAAAAAATTCACCTTCTTAAAAAAATTAAATGACGAAAATAAGATTTGAGTGTACTGAGCTAATTCATTTAATCGATATAGAAATTTGATTAAGTTAGGTTGATTCGGTTGCCTGCGACTTTTGCGACTGCTAATTTCCTTCTGTTTTCAAATTAGGAATGGCGTATGTAAGGAAAAAAGTACTGTAAAATATCGAAATGATTTATCAAGCTAAATTTATATACGTCTGCTTCCGTTAGTAACCAAAGTTCGTGAGAAAATAATTCTTAGGGAAACAGAATATTTATTTTTTAAAAACTATTGCATAAAACAGACTCATTTTTGGTTCTGAATCTAATATTCGACACCAATTAAATTGCCTGGTTAACAGAATCAGCAGCTGAAGTATTTAATGAAAAACAGACAATCGCTGCTCTCTTTCTTGATAAGAAAATGCCCTTCGATAAAGTATGGCTTGCTAGTCTCCTCCACAAATTAATCCCTTATATGCGTTATCTTGCAACACCTCAAGTATTACAAAGCGATTCACATAAAAAAAAATTCAGAGAAAATTCGAAAATTCGATACAAATTTATACAGTCGCACATTCTTTGGAAGAATAAACTAACGTGACTCTCTGGTAGATGTACGTGACTTATCGCTACATCTTGCAAATTATAAAGGAAACGTACAAAGTGTGTAAAAAATCCATTTATTGGACTCAGTAATTTAACAGAATGCATTGTGCATACAGAACGAGCCAGCATTTATGGCGAAATTTAAAAGCAATAAGTTCAAATTTTAACTAAGCTCCTAAGTTAGTCAAAGGCTAGGGAGAAAGAATACGCGCAAGGTGGCTGAATATACAATTAGTATACATTTATAAAATATAGTATACATTTTCGTCAAAAATATCCATAAAAAGTGTAAAAGATTAGCTTTAAGAATTTTGTATTATGTATTTGAACTCTGTTATTTCAAGCAATATTCTCGATGTGTAAGTGTTGAAGTAGTATTTATTTCCGAATAATTGGATTAAAACTGTAGGGTTCAACTCTTAAAATCTTAAGTTCTTACTTAGAACCCCAGGAACACTTTACAAGCGAATAATCGCTTAAGTGTGAACAGAACAAGTGAGACCTGAGAAGGGTTTAAAACTCTTTATTATTCAGTATATTTACAATCAGTTCCGACTTGGAACTTTACAATAAAGCCACCACTCGGGCTTGAACTTAAATACTAATAATTTGAACTAAAACTAGCTTAACTAAAGCTCTTAAATAATATAGCCGAAGCTATCACAATCTAACGAGTTGGCCCCTACGTATTAATTGAATCGGCGAAGCCTAGCAAGGGCCTAGATATGGCCGAGCGAAGTAACAGCTAAGAGAGATGTGGCCAGAAGGCAAACGCGCGCTAGTCAGGAAATCAGACTCTCTCTCTCTCTCTCTTGAAGTCGGTTAAGTCACGACTTAAATAGTACTTATTCTCATTTGCATTCTCTGCGTTTCTGAATTCACATTCTGGCAGGAAATTGTAAGCTGAAATTAGAATTAGATAGGAACGATGCAAAACTTAAAATAACTGTTAGAAAACGCATAATAAACCTTACATCTTCCCCCACCAGAATTTAAACCTTACAAAACTAAAATTGTACTTTTAAAATTTTAATGTTTCGAATAATAAGTTAAATAAAGAATAAATAGTTAATAACTATTGTTTACAATTTTGGTGTAACAAAATCATTATTAATTTTTTTTGCAATCGAAAGATAATATCCACTACTTAAAGGGAAAAGTGTGCTATTTAAAAGCAGTAAATATTTCTGAAAGTGTGATATTGTTAAAAAGGTTAGGAAGCACTGCTTTAATCGATCGATTCTTAAGAAACCTGTGGAAATTAAGCTATTTCTTGTGGAACGAAAGTTACATTTTTTCACACAGAATCACAAATTAGAATCCATTATTGAGGCTACGCACGACTGGAGTTCGGTAATAATTCACTTCTGGCAAGTTAAAGGTTAGTTAATACGTACTGACGCTGTAGAAATGAATTGTAAAGATTTATTAGTAGATACGTTTTTTAAAAAGAAACAAATAACATATATGGTTTAAAAATTACGGAACTTAAGCTAAATCAGAAAAAGTAGAAATTAACTCTTCACAAGAATTTATGTGTAATTCACAGATAAATCTTAGAATGAATTCTAAAAATAGCTCTTTACAAATGTATTTATTATTGCGTTGTGCTGTATACACTGGAATTCAAACTTTAAATGAAAAAAGAAAAACAAGAATTTATCGTAAAAGGTACAAAATATATTTCTGAATTTAGTATAAAAATATTAACGAGACTGGGCTGACACATGAAGATAATCATAAAGTGATTTTTTCATGAAAAACAAGGAGATAGTTGTACTGTAAATAACACAAAGCTTTGTAACTTTATTTATAGTATACATAAATTATGATTCTAAAATAATAATTATAGATAACAAAGAATGATGTTGTCGTAGCAATATCTGCAACAATTTTGAACTGAAGATTTTGTGACCAGTTTCATGACCTAAGTAAAACCTCAGTCCACCATTTCAACTTAGAAATAACGATTTTAACAATTGCCCAAAACTGAAGCATAATCTTGTTCATTTTAATTCGAACCTTGTTTTAGCAAGTATGTAGAACAAGTGCGTAGAACAAGATGAATACGTTTAACGTTGAGGAGTGTTACAGATGACAGACGAATTGGAAACTTGCGTTGCATTTCAAGGAAATAATTTTAGACAATAGTTATCCAGTGGCATCTTCTTGATAGGTAGGCTCATTAGTTGTCATCCCGCCTTTGTATTTTATGAATCTCATAAATGCAAACAATCAATCCAGTTATTTACGAATAATGATGTATCACGATCATAAAAGTACGTCAAAACAGAACCTGGACGTACTGAAGTTAGTTGAATGGTTAGTAGAGAGTATGGGCATTCCTAACTCCTATGAGATCTTTGAAAAGTTCCAGATGTATCGGCCATAAAACGGAAATCTTTTGAAAAGTCTTTAAAGCTCTCTAAGCTCTAAGCTAAAAAAGCTCTCTAGTCACATATTACTATAGCTCAGGAGAATACTGGAAATTACAGAAAGCATCGTTCGTTATGTATAACTCTGCATGAGTCCATCATGTGGATTTTTAAGGAAAAGAATGTTTTAATACAATTTGTATATGTTATTTCTTGGATGCAGGTTCAAATTTTATAAAAATAAATATTTTGTCGTTTAAAACCTTTCCTTAATTTTCAAAATAGCATTTAGCAAAATAGAGAACGACTGCGAATTTTTAAGAACTTTTACAAAATTATATTATTTATAAACATATTAGGCAAAACCTCCATTTGAGCAAAGGAATGTAAGATTTTACCATTACCACACAGAGCAGTAGTGGAAAGATTCTAGGTGAAAGAAAAAGTCTAGAGTAAAAAATGATTGAAAATTTCCTGAGGTATAAAATTATTATATTTTGTTTTAGTTGCCTTATTTTTTTAAAAGAAGAACAACGTACTAAGAATATGTTTTTAAACCATGTCTTGTGAAATCAAATTTTTGAATAAATGAATAAATAAATAAAAAAAATCAAAATTATGGGTTGAATTGATAAGCTTTGATTTCAACTGCATAAAACTACCGAAACATATTAACGTTTACCATTTTAAAAAAAGGCTAACGTTTCCTAAAAATAGCTTTTTTATTATTATAATGAAACTTTAATAAAATTTTCTAGTACTGTAAGTAAAAAGCAATGTATATGCTTCAGGGACTTTTAACATTTTAAATAATCAGAATCAACTTCGCAAGCAGAAACATGGACTAAATGTCATTCATTTCGCGTTATTACAGGTGGAGCTCCCTAAAATTTCGTGACGGTCATCATGATAATCTTAACTAACTCCCTTGAACGAAACGGAAATTTCACTTCCTCTGTTCCATTTACTACTCCATACATCAAAATTCACGCATCTCTAAAATGCATTCTCAGCAGCATTGGAACATTTTCATTTTGAACGCAAAAATTGGTGCACGCAATTTATTTCGGTTATTTCTTTAATCGTGTCAGCGGGTATTTACGTGTAAGAATCTCATTGAAACCAAGTTTTTGGGTGGAGTTCGAAGTAAAATGTGTCAGTCGAGACCACAAATCTTGCGCTTGGTAATCGATGTTCTCTTTCGCCGAGACATGAGGATAATAAATATATAAATAAGCGTAATTTCTGCCTTTTCTTTGAAAGACAGGGACCAATATGTTCTTTAACTGAATGAGTAGCCTTCAAAATTAGTTTTATTACGTTCATTTATGTTATATGGACATTTCTTCATTTTCATTGTTTGAATCCGTTTATTAAATAAGATTGAAAATATCAAGTTTTACATACGAAGAATTACATGCAAGGTAATTTACTCAAATAACATTAACTGTCATTTTTGAATGTTTGAACTACATTTACAATTTTGCTTTAGTAAATAGAAGAACTTCAATTCATTTTAAACCCATCTGTTTTTTAGTTTAAGAATTAAACGTTTGCATTACGTTACAGCACAAGTTAATTATCGTCTGGAAAATAAAATAAAAGAGGAATCCCGAAAGGCTCCAAAATGATATGGATATGCACAGTTAAACTGAAATATCAATGTGCTTAAGGAAATGAGACCGGAACATCAAGAAATAAGTTTAAAACAAAAACCCAATTTTTCGGCTTATTTCTAGAAACCTATTTTTTTAAATGCTTCAAAGTTATTATGTTCCTGATATGCAATTAATTCTTCTATGTTTAGAATTTTTAAATGCATAAGTAAGATTCCATAGATATTAAAAAGGTTAATCTCGAAAAACATTGATTATACATAAAAACTATAATACATTTCGAGCTTATCTCATATAGATTACACTTTTTGCAAATAGTAATCTGTTGTATATTACTAAAATTAGATCACCTTAATATCGCAGATGAAGATAAATAACTTTTATAAATTTGAAGCAATCATTTTAGCTGTATCTATGTAGCAGAAGAAGAAAATAGATTAAAAAATGAGAGATAGGCTTTTCTTCTGGAGTATCGGGATTGAAATTAAAAGCATTAAAAAATTACAACGAATTTTGATGAACGTGAAATGCTTCAAAGAAACCTATTTCATAAACTCAGCAATGATTAATAATGAGAGAATTATCAGCTTTGCCATTTCTAGCAGGAAATTCGCTTTGTTAGTGAACAGTTCTAATGCTGTATTAGTTTTGAAGACATGCATGCTAAAAGACACAGAAGAATGTTTGAAATTTCTAAGTATTTAAATCTGAAGTGAAACAGATTTAACGAGTAAACAACGAATTTGTTTTAAGAAAATTATTTGGGATCTGAAGTAATAAAATATGGAAAACTTTGTTCCTAACAGGAAGAAAAAACGAATATGGCAATATGTGAAATATTATAATTATTTTTAATGGGAAAAGATTCACTCAGCAATGATAAAAATTGTTTTACGTTTTGTTGCCAACAAAACTGCATCCTGAATTTCAGTAAGGGAAATACTGTAACTTAAAAACTAAAATTACAAAATGAAATTATTTAACTTTTAAAATATTCATTTTTGTAACCAAATATCAAGAAATCGTGTAACGACTTGTGCTCGTTTAAGTTTATATATTCATTTTTGTGGAAAGAATTTATTTTTTAAAATTTCTAAATGGTAATATTGAAATGAATGTAATTCAGTTTCATAAATGATATAAATATCTATGAATTCAGTTCGGTTATAAAGTTTTTCTCTCGCCTTCTTCGCATGCCTTCGTGGTGTAGTGGTCAGTACGCTGGGAGTGTATTCCAGAAGTCCATGGTTCGAGTCCCGGCGAAGGCGTAGCTCATTTTTCATCACTCCTGCTTTAAAAAAACCTAATGTCTCTGCACTGATGCCGGAACTAAAAAGGTGGTGGATGATGATTCTCCGCCACCGGGATTATTTGGCGATTGGGTCCTCTAATCTCCAGTCGCCCATTAAAAGGGGGAGTATATAAGGTATTTCTCCCACTTTCTTGGTATGTGTTCGTGGTAGTGGTCGCGTATTCGAGAGGTCCGTTTTTAAGCCGCGGCGAAGGCATTACTCATTTTTCATGTCTTTGGCTTCTTAATAACCTAATGTCTCTACGCGATTAATTCTCTGGGTTAAATACAGTACAAAATATTCAAACCGGAAAAAATATACTGTTGATAACGCATATGTAATGACACATTGGTTCAGTAATTTAATGTTTTCTTAAAACTAAAGACATTATAAAATGTCTGTCCTAGGAATCATAGCCTGAAACCATATTAAGGATACCATGCATCTATGAAGTAGCCGTTTAGAAAATAAAAAAAAAGATAAGTAACTATACATAGTACATTTACATATATTTCTGCGTTCGTTTGTCGGTTTGTAGTGTTCAAGGTCACTTTAAAAGCTGTAAGCTATTGCTATTCTTCTATGAAACAAATCATAACAATTCTAGAAACTATACTGAGAGACTGTAAAAGTTAACTTGTTCTATGCCTTGTAATCAGGCACCATTTATATCCTCACAAAGTTCTATACACATTAAAAATATTTTTATTTAAGATTTACGTCTGGATATATGGGACTATGTTAAGAACTGAATCTTAATTTTGACAACAGAATCTTTCCTAAATTAACTCCAGCTCTTTTGTTAGAGCTTCTATTTTAGAATTAGTAGGAGAAATTAAATGGATAAGCCCATCACGCTATTAAGTTTCTTGACGACATAGAAAGATCTGTCTTTGGATGCTTGCAATTTGGGGGAAACCCTTAAGCGACATTTGGAGTTGCACAGCCAGATTTTATCTTCGTTTCTAAACTCATTGTCCACTTCGCATCATTTCTCGTCTTCCTTCCCTTAGTCGCTGTGTTGATTCTTCATCTAGAGATCCAATGAACATCTTTTAAATACGCCGTGCAAATTTGCTCAAGAAAAGAAGGAGTATTTGGCAATCATTCAGAGTAGCTCACGCGACAGATGAAGATGACGGCCAAAAATCATTTGTGATTAAGAACTTTAGTGTTTCTGTCATTACCACATGCTAGCAGGAATAAAAACATTTTTCGATTTCAGTTGTTGTTCGATTAAACTCATCCACCATGCCATCTGACTTTGGATGTAAAGAAATTTTCTTTTCTATATCGAGAGTTCTACACACTCTTTTAAATATGGCAAATGTAAAATTTATTTCTTGATCAGAGTGAAAAGGTACTTCAAATTCACAAATCCACTTCCGTAACGAAACTGCAATGGTTGAAGTTTCTTGATCAGAAATAACATATGGTTCCGGTCACATGTTAAAGTAGTTTATAAGAACTCAATGCAGTATTACCTTTAATTATGCGAAATACATATTCGAAATATCCAGATCCATCCTTTCAAATGGTGCTTCTAAATTATAGCGTTGTAATCTACTTCGTGTAGCAGATTACAGAAGGTTTTGAGCTCCATACACATCACAAGATTTGAGCCTGTTTCAATTATCTGCTTTGGCTTTGTGCGAGGAGAAATGTACAAGAAATTTATAAAGTGCCTTCGTTGCACCAAACTGAACTCCAACAAAGCTATTGTGAAACTAACGGAACACTAGGGTTTCGACAACTTCATATGAGGAATTCCAATCTGAAACTCTTTAGATTTTCCATTTGTGGTAAAAAAATCCACTTACAGGTACAGCGAATCCCATTAGCACCAATACTTTTGGTTGTCCAAATAAAGGGTGCCATTTCCTACCAACTGAGGTTTTCACTTAACTTTTTCCATTAATTCCATATTAGTCTCAATTCAATATCTTCAGTTTTAGGCCTTTCTCTTTTGTTCATAGTTCCAGGATTAGTCTGTGATGTTATAAACATTGTGTCAGCTTGTCTGACACGCGAAATTTCCAAGCCGCATTTTCCCAGAGCTTCTCAATCAGTGTGTGCACTTTTCATTAAAAGATCTTTTCATAAGTGCACCAACATTTTAGTGCGAAGATCTTTTGCGATGTCATATATCCATGCCGTACTACTGTAATCTTTGCATCCATCTGGCTACTTGACTCCTTGAATATTTAAAAATTAAAATAGCCAAGCTATTGTGGCATAATTATTGCACAGCGGACTTTGTGGCCGTAGAGATAATGATAGAAATGCTTTATTACTTCTATTGTAGCTAATAATTTTTTTTCTGGTGACATAGTAAATTCATTTCAGATTTGAGAGGCAGTTACTGAAATGCGCAACAAGATGTCTTGGTCGGCAATTTCTTAGAAAAGAATAATTCCAGTACTTTCATTGCTGGTGTCTGCACTGAGAATAAAATCATATTCAGCTTATAGATAAGAATATAAAGGCGAATGTCAAGTCGTTCTTTAGGCCTTTAAATGCTTCTTCATACCATTGTAGAATCATTAGGTTAGTTTGAAGCAGAAGTGGAAAATGTGCAGTGCCCTCGCCAGGACTCGAACATGAACCTATCGTATACGCACCGCATGTGCTACTGTTATACTACGAATGAATGTTGGAAGGAGGGAGAAAATACCTTATGAGCTTAACTGATGAGCGCCATAACAACAAATTTTGTACGGATTTGTACGGAGGTACGGAGATGATACGACCAAAGTAGCTAACATGCAGGCGAAATAATTCGCATTTCTAACCATTCAATCTAAATTAGTTTCTCTCTATTTCTGCAGAACTTTTCTGACAATTCTCAATACTTCTTCAAAAGTGAGTCCAACTGTAATAGAATCATCGAGATACACAAGAGAGGCTTTATATTATAAACGATTCCAAACTCTTTCCATTAGACTTTCGAATTGCGTTGGAGCATGCCGCCCAGCTGGTACAGTGGTTAATGACGTAAATGCCACCAGGCGTGACTACTGACCTTAACATTTTCAAGAAATGTTTAACGGATATGCCAGCTAAGTGTATTTTTTATGTCTATCGTCAGTTCTTAAAGGGGTTTTCCTGATTTTTGTTGTCAGATGTCTACAGTCGATGATAATCTTTGAGTAATTAATCCCCAAACTAAAACTCTAAAGCATTTATTAAGGCTAATGTTTTATCGGAAGCAACTGTAATATGTCGACATTTCCGCCTGATAAAGCGGCAGAAGATGCCAGAATTTTTTCTCAATTTAAAATCCTTAAACGATTATTTCTCTTGGCATTTTCCTGAGAATGCAATTATCGAATGTTCATAGATTGATCCGGCGTTACTAATATTTTATTAGGTTTTAGTGTGTATTTCACTGTGTATATGTTTGTGTCTATGAGCTAAAATAAAATAAGCAACCTTCCGAGTAAAATGATTCAACAACACCTTTTATAATGGAGCGCCATTGATTTGCGTACGAAATTATTTCGTATTGAGTTTTGTACACCTTTTCTGACAGTTTCCCACCATATGGCGAAAGCATGATTATGGATGATGTTTACTGAGTCGTTATATTACTCAAAGAAGGATGAACCGGAGCCTCAGTCACAGAAATCTGAGTTGAGATGTTATTCACACACTGAGTCCGTTACCTTTTCGAGCTACTCATTAACTATAGAAATATTTTGGTTAAAAAAATTTAAATTCTTAAACTTTTGTTTCAAGTTTTTGCTTCTATACTGGCTTATGTTTTATACACAACATCAACAATTTCTCTTTCATTTCTTTTATTAATTCATTTCATTTCAATGATTTCTTTTATATGAGGTGACGCTAGATGTCTTTTGATCGAGCCTTTCGTACTGAAGACAAAAGTGACAGTCGATTCAGTATTCTTTCTTCATTTCAGTAACATTAATTGCTGCTTCTTTTCGAGTGGCGAAAACTATGGAGATAAGGTTTTATTGCTCTTACATCTTTCCGTAAGATGCAATCAGAAAATTTTTAATTCTAACAGAATAACTACACCTGATGAATAGAAAGAACTTTACGCCTTATTGAAATAAATAACAGCTCACACAAGGTACATAATTATTAATAGCACAAGGAAGAAAATAGAGATAACGAAAATTATTCTTAAAGAGCGAGGAATGTCGTAGATCAAAAACTCGCTCACAGTACAAAGTTCAATTACTGAGCTATGGTGAATATGAAGCTGAGTTATTGAGCAGAAAAGATGCTGGGAGACTTTAAGAACAATTCTTGTCATTAATTAGCAGCATCTGGCGATTTATTTACAAATCTGGTGACATTGCGGAAGTTTGTAGGAAATGCATTTTTATCCACGAAGTTACCAGAAATGCTGGTCAAAGCTCTAAATACAGCTGTGTTTGGAATTTTCAGTCAGCTGGTGCAGTAATTCAACTTAAAATCTTGACACTCTAATTGAACTTTATACTTTTGCGCGAGCGATGTTCCTTTTCCATGGTATTTCTTGCATTTTAAGGAAAACTGGCATTATTACTCCAAAGAGTCAATTTGATCAGAAAGATTATTAATTTCGTTTTGGCATTTTGCGTTGATTCACTAGAAGCGTTGTTTCACCTTCAAAATTGTTGCCACCAACTATTATCGCCCTGTATTATATTTAAAGATATTAAATAATGAAGAATCTGCATAAATGTTTATATGTTTCTCGCATTGTGATAAAACAACGGTACCTAGACACATCAAATTTTGAATAACGCTTTTTTCCACCGGATATGGGCATCTGGAAGCCCAAATTTGAAATTTGGAATATGTTTTATCATCGATTTCGAATTTTGTAAAACGATATGGTACTCATTAGTATTACTCATTAGTATCAGTATTAGTTGATTTCATCAATGGTGCCCTTGGTATTATTCTAATGTCCCAGTGGACCAGTTCCCACTTGATGAAAGCAAGACGAAGGAAAAGAAGTAAAAATTAACGACAAGCCAAAACAAGGGGAAAATTCTGCATTGATTTGCAAGTATGAATGAGGGTAGATAACTTCGAAGATAGACTCAAACCAACCATAGTGTATTTAGGCACTTCTTTTCTTCGAGGAGTTTATCTTGTTAAGTTTTATCAACGACATGCTTTTCGAGTCATTTTTGAGTCACACGTTTAATTTAGAAAGAGGAATCCTCCCTATATTGGCATAAACAAGTACACTATTATTTTAAATCTTCCAGAATGGCCATATTGATTCGAATGATGACGCATTCACTTATGACACTCCCATGTCACCCGACCTAAGGCCTTAAGATTTTTCTTTTGGAAGTATAAGATATTTGGACTTCCTCTTAACGGCTAGGGTATGTGTAGGCAGAAATGATCAGGTTATGTTGACTTGGGTATGGCAAGAACAAGACTATTTTGTAGGCGTCTTCCGCGTCATAGAAAGAGCTCACATTAAACATCTTTGAATGCCCGTAGAAAAATGCAGAGCTACATCTCTATCAGTAACTTAAATTTATATCAATAATAGCAAAATATTTTCTTTTTGCGTCGTTAATTTTAAATTGCACTATATTTAAATTTTTAAATTGGCTGCAAAATCATATTTGCGGAAATAATTTGCCAAATCATATTAAAGTAGTATATCACATATTTTCTCTGTTCATTTTATAGAAAAAATATGTAATCTTCTTTAATAAAATGAGATACAAATGAAGTTCACCGGCTAAAGAGAATGGTTTAAATCCATTTTGAGTATAGCAACTACTCGCCATAACATCCGCGAGGAATCTTTATAACGAATATTAGACAAAACATCTTTCAATCGAAAGTTAATGCACCCTTTAGATCACATAGAACATTTGTAAGAAATAAGAAATTAATTTCAAAATTTGTCTTAAATATTATTTTTGCGATTTCGTAAGTACCAGAAGGAATTAACTAAACAAATTCAAAATTTCTTACCTGGGTATCTATTCTTCTAGGTAATTATGGAATTGTACATTAGGAAAACGTTTCTTTCTAAATTAAAAATGTTTTACTGTAAATGTTATTTCACATTCATGATTTTCAAGATGAACCAAAAGACAACGTAAAGTAAACCTGAAAAATCTTTGAAACAATTTTATCTATTAATGTCAAGTTAATATAACTAAATATAATCTGTTAGATCCATTCAGATGCTCCAAGGTAGAGAAACTTATGAAAGAGAAAGGATAATTGCAACACGTTTAGCTTGTGTTTCAAATACAGCACAATTAAATGGTATTCTATTGCAATGTTACTTCACTTTGCTAAAAATTAAAAATAAAGATTTATTATCTTTGAAGTTAAGAACACAGAGAAAACTGGCCATTCCCAAGTGCACTTCACTTACAATGGTATATAAAAAAACTTCTTTTATTTCCTCAAAAAGAATATTACATAGTATATTTGAATGAAGAGTAAAAATATATTTGGTGGGTAAAATTTATATACAAATATTTATTATCAGCCATTTGAAAAAAAAAGAATCTTCAAGCGCCTAAACAAATGCTTTGGCTTTGGTTGATAAAATACGTTGCAACGTCTCATTTATCAATGGCACTTGTTAAGAATTTTTAAAATTAAAAACATATATTTCGATATCAGATCTACTTAGAATGCATACGCCATCAAATATGTGTCCTTCCGTTGTCTGTCTGATGTGTGACCCTGATTCTGCTAAGCATCAGCCCAAGTGTGGAACAGCATGGGCCCAAGCAAGCATCTAAGGCAGTCCTCAAGAACTGCCTAACAGCGTGGCAGTTGATTGTGAACTGTCTGAGGGCTGGTCCGATGCACCACACATGCTGGAATGTCAGGCAGGCAAAACTACAACCTACAATGAGAGCTATGGGTAGTCCGCATACCATGGACAGACATCGGTAACAGCAGTTCTTTGAACACGTGAAAACATATTTAGAGTTCTCCCACACACAGCTTGGAGAATAAGTACCTTCAGGCTCAGCGATGACATCATCAAATTCAACCTTAAAGAACAAAGTGTACGTTAAATAAAATAAAAAATGTAATATAATATACACGCACACACACACACATATATATACATAGAAGAAGAAAAACGATGTTTCAGGAAGAAAACGATGATTAAGAATTGAAATTAATTTCAAAAACTTAAAAAATATTCTGTACAAACATTTGTATTAAATTACACCCCCCGGGGGTTGACTCAGGATAATTCCTGGGAAGTACTGGCTAGGATCTGTACTTAGACAGTCTCAACCACGGGAGTATATAAGTTGACTTCACAGGACTAGAACCCGAGTTTATTCTCAGCTTGGTTCAGGCTTGGCAGGGACCATACTGGTACTGTCGTGTCTGTTCCTCTGGCTGTGGTGGAGCTATATTGTATGTAGATTTAAGACCTTCTCGATGGGGGTTTGGCCCTCAGAGTTCCAGGGAGTAAGGCAAGGCACCGAGACGAATTTATTTGATGCTGAGGGAGTGGCGTTCCGAGGCAAAGATGTCCTAGCGATTTTAATTTGTATTACGTTCAATTACGTATTACGTTCGTATTACGTTTTCGTCCTTGCTGAGGCTTCGTATAAAGCCGGGCAGGGACTGCGCCGCCTTTGAGGGGTCCCCAAGGTCTGGACATCGAACTTCGAAAGGCAATACCAAGCTAGGACGAGGGTCTTGACTTTGGCACTCTGTATTAAATTACATTAGTATACCTGACAGTGCCTAGTACACATCGTTTTAAAAATAGATACTGTTGCAAAATCAACGTGCCTTCATTAAAAATAAGCGCGGATGAACTTAAAAATCGGTTAATGAA
>KK118770.1:62734-76072 GCA_000611955.2 Stegodyphus mimosarum | reverse complement strand
ACCTTTTTAACAGTTTCTCCAGAAAATTATTAATATTTTAGTAAATTATGAACAGCTTATGATATGTGGAAGCATTGTGAAGGAGATATGCAATTATGCGCTATTATTTAAATGTAATTAAACAAATTTAATTCTCCATAAAAATATAACTTAATTATATCGTTCCTAAAGAAGGTAGCTCCATTTCGTTACTAATTTACAGTTAATTTAGGTATTTACGACAGCAGAGGAAATTTTTAGTACCATTAATTGAGTCTGAACTTTTTTTAAATAAAACGGAAATAACTAAATTGTATGTGGAATAAATTCAACAGTTTTCAACACATTTGCGTAGTCAATGAATTTTCAGCAGTATCATTTATTTAATTATTTCAGATTCTAGAGTTCTTCATCAATACTTTACTTTTTATTTACATGAAATAAATATATTAAGAAAAACTAAGAAATACTATGTAATACTTGCAATGGTACATTCATCAATACTATGTAATACTTGCAATGGTACATTCATCAATACTATACAATTCATCAATACTATGTAACAAACTACATCAAAAACATTTTTCTTTATGAAAACTTATTGGGAATGTAGCAAAAATTAGCATTTTGAGCATAGCCCTTAATACGTTTTGTAAATGAAATTTGTACAAATGTTAAATTAAAAAATATATACTTTCAGGCGAAGCTCAAACTAATGAAATTACATTTTAATACTGGTGGGGGGGGTAGGAGACAAGCTAAGCACTTGAAAAGGCATATACGGGTTGATAACCGGTGCAGATTATCAAGAAACAAATTTCTCATTCTTTAAGCACTAGACTTTTCATTGTTTTGAGACAAAATTGAAATTTTCAAATTTTAATATTAAATAATCTTATATTTTAAGGAATGCACTTTTTAAAATCACAAAGAAGCTTTTCAAATCAAGATGCTTTCATTTCTTTATTCGCTTTAAAAGTTATTCTCAAAGCCAAGCTGCAATCTGAAATATAAACGTTTCGTTTAATCAAAAGCTTCATGTTTGATTACAGAAGCTGTAGAATAATTTTACGCAGATAAATATTATATTACTCTCACAATATTTTTAATATTTATTAGATTTAATGATTTGATTCTTAATGTTATTAAGTTTTAAAATTAACAAGAACACTTTTCGCTACATTCCCGTTTTAGAGTGTTCAGACAATCATTTTCAAAGTAACAGTTACACAGACAGCTTGGAAGGAAGCACAGCAAAAGCTTGCAACAGTGGTGAGATGGTGGACGTCCTGAAGCAATCCATGACAGTAACATTTTCCACGTAGACATAGAGGACAGAGATAGAGGTACGAGAAAGCAAAGATAAACACTAAATTTACTAAATAAAAAAGCAGTACTAATTTTACAGACACATGCATTAAAAAAGCAAATATCAAATAAGTTTGAAATCAGTAGCTTTAATGGACGAAGAATATAAAGGAAAACAGGAAAAATGTGATTATTTTTTTTTCTCTTCCTTCTATTGCAGCGCAACTGTTACTTTGAAATTTAAGCAAATGGCAAATGTTGAGGTAATCTAATAATAATTGCAGGCATTACTCATTGCACGGAATTTAAATTTTCATTTTTCTTTTTGTTAATAAAATTTGCCGTTGCTTGTGAAAGCGTGACTATATGAAATATATATATATATTATAAAATAATTATTCTGACTTATTTTCTACTTAAACAGGCGAAATTATACTTTGTCGATATAAATGAATTTAAAGTACATGCTTTAGAATTGAGCACCAAACTTCAGCTGCATGTAAGTTTTGCAGGATTAAAACTAGAACTATTTGAGCATACATTGAAAGCATTGAACATGCGACAAAATCAAGAAACATGCAACATGACTGCAAGCATTTGCATCATTTTCAGTTTATTATTATTTTTAAACAAAACTTATATATTCTGCGTGAGTAACATGGCATAGATCACTAACTAAATTAAAATAATATGTGATATTTTAAACTCAATTTAAATTTATTTCTAAAATTAACTAAAAATTAACAAGTTATTTTGGGAGTTAAACTAGATTCTTTTTTTATTTGAGAATAGTTTTTAATATTTAAACGAATTTTCTAAATTTGTGTTCAGTCCTATATTTTAACTGAATTTATCTGAATTATTGTCTAATCATCAACTTTTGTAAAACAAGTTTCTTCGTGAAACATTTACAATTTCCTTTTGTTTTCAAATTAGAAGACAATAATAAAGGAACAGAATGCCTTAACTCGCAACTTTCTCAAAATTTCCAGTTATCTTTAGTGAATCAAAATAAATTCACCCTCTTAAACTTAAGATCTGCCATTTTTGCACTCTTCCTTGTAGATTTAAAACAATTTTTATATTAATGTACATATATATTACAATTATTATATTATAGAGGAATTGCCTTGCTCTTACTCCAATTTACTAATTAATTTAGATGCTTTATATATATATATATTATATCAAATATGTACTATATAAATGCTTAAACTTCTGTTACTGAAAGTTTAGAGTTTAATGTCGCTCTATAAATTACAACAAAGAACACGAAAAGGAATTTAAGCACAAGAAAATGTAAACTTTTTTATTAGATGAAACGTATATTAAGTATTGGGATAGCTGTAAGAATAATCTTTGGCTTATTTCCGTGTATTTAATTTTGATGAAGATAGAGCTTTGAGAAGGGAAACAAAAGAATTCAGGATGTCAGGACGAAAAAAATATTTTTTTATGAGACCAACTTCTGTATCTATATTACATCCACTGCCTTTTTGAAGACGAACTTGTAGACGAAATTTGAAATTAATGGCAACAAGAAAATGGAAGATTTTGCATTGTATTTCAAATGGCATTGTTTGGTTTTGTAAGCAAGGATTCAAATTTTCTGAAACATTTTTGACCACATGCGATTTAAAACTTTTTACAGTGCAAGCAAAACTACTGCATTCTTTCTTTTCTTTCCATCTCCTTTGTTCTAATTCATAATAAAGCGTGATATGTTGACTGCCTACCGATTCAGATAGTGAAAATTTTATTAAGTTATAATTTACGTATGATGCTCTTGCAACGCTAATATGCGCATCGTTCTCGTAAGAAATTTAGAAAGTAAGTTAAGAAACTTAGAATAATTTAACTGATAATTTATATATAAAATTTTTGTAAGGTGGAGTTCATTAGAATGAGCTCATCTCAAAGATAGGATTTGCATGCTCAAATTTTGGAGAGGTAATTTACAAACGAAAACAACTTATATTAAGGATGCATATATTATTGTTTTCTAATAAATGCCTAATAAGAAAGTACTGTGGATATTTATAGCAGCCTAAAAATAAATATTTTAGAATAAGAAGATGCTAAGGCATGGATAGTCATCAACTATTAATTTGTAACAGGAATATTTAATGCTGCTAAATACTGTTTGATAAACACACACTGTTCTTACTGTTTTATAAAACATTACTTGTAATTCACAAAATGTATTATAAGCTGCTATTAAGGAGTGCAAATGCTATGAATATAAAGCAGAACAAGAAAAAAAGCTTCTCAGCGTACATTTTTCACTGCATGCATATTTTTAGCACCTTTGGAGTGCAGAATGGTAAAATCTATAGGGTTAAAAACTAACAGTGGTAAGGTAGGGCCCTGGGGCGGGAGTTGGTGGAGATTCCTTCCTTTTCGGCTGCTTTAGAGGGACATCCACCATCCGCAAGTCGTCTCGTAATTGCTGAAAAAACATACCAACATCTTTAGTAGAATTCGTATTAAATTAATATAAATTTTGGTTTTGCTTATCACATGGATTTTGTAGCACTTACCTTCAGTACGGACAAGTATTATTTGCTTACATACCTAATATAGCAAAAATACATCCTTCAAACAATTTTTAGAATAACATAGTAGAGAAAATGTTTTAATCAGGTAAAGCAGAAATTTTATTGAAATTAAGGCAACCAAGCGTCAAAACAGCGGATTGAGTGTAAACCTTCTTTTCGTTAACATGATAATAAAATATCAGATTTTATCATATATTAATAATTTTTTATATTAATAATCTTATCATATATTAATATTACACAGTCCAGTCACATTAATGTGACCACCACGTACTTTCCATGTCAGAGTTAAATAACCAATCACAGAAGGCAGGTGGCAGCACAGTGCAGTTGAGCGTATATAAAGGGTGTGTGAGGGCTTCGGAAAACATTTCAATCGTTGGCGTAATGCAGAAACGAAGCGATTTATCCGACTTCCAAAAGGGCATGATCATTGGCTTTCGGGCCAAGGGTGGAAGCATTTCCGAAACGGCTGAGTTTGTGAACTGTTCGCGTGCCGCCGTGGTAAAAGTGTACCGTGCATGGCAAAATGGGACTGTCCAAAATCAGCGACGTGGCAAATGTGGTGCACCACGGGCCATAGATGACAGAGGCGAACGACGGTTGCGGAGATGCGTTCGGGCAGATAGACGGGCTACCGTTGAGCAACTGACCACCAAAATGAACCAAGGGGCTACCAAAAGTGTCTCCCAAAGTACTATTCAGCGAACATTGCTGCGTCTGGGCCTCCGAAGCAGACGCCTGGTTCGTGCACCTATGCTGACTGCTGTTCATCGACGGCGAAGGCTAGAATTTGCACGCCAGTACAGCAGCTGGACGTCCACTGAGTGGCGACAGGTTGCGTTTTCGGATGAATCGCGTTTTATGCTCCATCGGACAGATGGACGTTGGCGTATAAGGCGTGAAACCTCTGAAAGGAACCACCCTGCAACCATTGCCGGAACGGTCCAAGCTGGAGGCGGGAGCATTATGGTCTGGGGAATGTTTTCCTGGCATTCTCTAGGTTCACTGATCATTGTGGAAGGCACAATGGATCAATACAAGTACGCATCTGTCCTTGCGGACCATGTTCACCCCTACATGCGCATTGTTTTTCCTCAGGATGATGGCATCTTCCAGCAGGACAATGCGAGGTGCCATACAGCTGCCAGTGTACGTGCGTGGTTCGAAGAGCACCAGGATGAGTTTACCGTCCTCCCCTGGCCAGCAAACTCACCTGACTTAAACCCAATCGAGCATCTGTGGGACCATCTCGATCGAGTTGTTCGCGCCATGGATCCTCAACCGCGTAATCTAGCGCAACTGGCCACGGCATTAGAGTCGGCATGGCTCAACATCCCAGAGAACACCTTCAGGGACCTATGTGACTCTCTTCCTGCACGTCTCGCAGCAGTCCGCTCTGCGAAAGGTGGTTATTCTGGCTTTTCACAGATGGTCACATTAATGTGACTGGACTGTGTAATAATACTCTTAGACGGAATATTCTAGAATCATAAGTACCATCAGTATATGTGTGTAATATTAAGTTTTATTACATCTAATATCTGTCATTTGATGGGGTGGTTAGTCTAACACCAAAAACATTAAATACTTAGCTATTAATGTCATGGTAATTGATTTACCGATGAAATAATATTAAAATGTTTTTCTCGTACATAAGTTGAATTAACATGATGAATAATTAATAAGTTTGATACTGCCCAATGAAATGACACTCATTTTAGTTTTTATAAAAGAACATAAAAAGTGACGCATTCAGTATGAAACTAAAATGAAAATTTTAAATAGAACAGAAAATTTAACTCTTAAATGCTACCAATTTAAGAAACCGTGCAAAAACTTTAGTTGCGAAGCACTCAGTGAAAGATGTATGTAAGCTGATCAGTTTTTAATAACATTATAATTTGTTATAAATTTTATAAATGCAAGAAGAACGTTCAGCAACGTTACCAGTCAGCGAGTCCTTAAAAAAATTAAAATAAAATTCGCTTGGGGTGAACTTTCACCTATGATAGCAAAATAAATTAAGGTTTTAAACATCTCAGTATCATTATGGCATTAATTTCAAAGAAAAGCTTAGAACATTTTAATGAGATCATACAGATACCTAATCTACTGTAGTGAATTTCTCTCTAGGGGAAAAAATGTCGGGCTGCATTTTGCTAAAGATGCATTTCTAAAGCAGAAGAAATAAAAAACAACAGATCATGAGAAAACTAACAATTATATCGCCCTTCAATAAATAGAGTAGGAAAAATAAAAAAAATTTACTTAATCTTCTTAACTGAATGCTTAGCTTAGTACTATTAAAACAACCAAATAATTCGATCTTTATAAAACCAGCATTAAATCATTTTCAATTAACAAAATTCAAATATATTATCTTTGAATCCCAAACATTTATTTGATTAAAAATTAAATCGACCATCGGAAGAATTATCCCAAATATTTGGTAGCAAAACTTTCTTCTTCCTTTTCTTATATCAAGTTTGAAAAATATCTTAAATTGGAATATAATTAAATTTTTATAATTAAATTTGTATAAAGTGCACCGATATGTCTGCGAATTCTAACTTGCCAGTATAATATGCCATAGAAAAGAAAGGAGTTTAAATTTGGGTAGTTACAGTATAAAAATATAATAACTAAATTAAAGAATAAATTCTCTGAAACTCAATTAAAACTGGAGATACGAAAATATTCTCTAAAAGATTTGGGCGATATCTAATTCTATCACCAAATTGGAGACATTTACTAATTTATCATCAATATGCCGACTTTCGGAAATTTTCAAGAAAATAAGTTTTCGAAATACTACAGCAATATTTTCCAGGAACATTTGTTTACGCTTTGTAAGTTATGTCTTTAAAATAGTGCACATTTAAAAAATTCTAAAATATAAATAATTTTATTTTTATGTACTTTTTAAAGTAATAGCTTTAGATTTAAAAAAATGCTTTTATTTGGATTCGGACTTGTATATTTTTAAATACAGAAGAATCTTTAAAACTAAATATCTAGACTGAAAGAGAAATCTAAAATTAATTGAAGAAAGAAATATGATTCCTGTAATATTTATTACTACTGGTTAATTATTAAAAATGCAATTAAGCGTTTATGTTTGAAATCATGCTTTCAGAAATTTCAAGAAAACTCTCTTTCTGACTGAATGATGTTTTCGAAACGTTCACTTAACTCGAAACATGCATTTATTATAAATTTTCAAAAACTATATTAAATATGTTATTAATTAATATAAATAAATTAGACACTGTATTGTAATCTGGTTCTTGAATTTACAGTAAAAATAAATGTAGAAATTATAACTACAGAACAAAAGAAGCAGTTTTCAAATTTTATGCATTTAAAAAAAAGTTTCTTTGCATATGCAAACATACTCTTATTTATTTTTGAATTACGAAACATTTTACTAAAAATTTTTGCAATACATTTTAAAATTATTTTCAATGTTTAATATGTAACGTAATTTCAAATAATAACATTTATTTTGAATTTAATTTTGAATTCTTGCATTTGTTTATTATCTCAAGTAATTTGAATTAACCTCCTATTTCATCTTTCCCCTGAATATCGAGCACTTAAAATTTTCTTGCGTTTTCTTGGGTGGGTTTCTGTAAAAGTATTTCTTAAGTAAACAACTAATATTGAATCCAAGTGCTTATAAATTTCAGTTAAAAATATCTCAATGCTAAATAAATAATAAATCTGGGACTGAGTTGAAAAGTAATCTACAAAAAATGAATAAAAAAATAAATAAATAAAGTTCATATCTGCAATTCATTTTTCATAAAATGATTGTACACAGATTTTTAATAGATTATTTCTTTGAATTTCTTTAAATTATAACAAATCTAGGTTTGACAAATCCAGTTATATTGAAAATTATCTCAAATTTATGAACATGGCAAAATATTTTTTTTAAAAAAAGTAAAGCTTTATTATTCAAAACAAATCTATCATTACACTGTGAAAAGGAATAGTGGTCATTTTAATATCATATAGTTTTGAATCTGTTGAAAAGTTAAGGTTTCTTTATTAAACAAAAAAAAATGCTGTATAGTTGAGTAATCTGTAACTGATTATTTGTTTAGAATTATTACTGGTAGCTTCAGTTTAAACTATCCGATAACCGAACTCGGTATATTACCTGTAATCCTCCAAAAAAGCACTGCAAATTTAAGTGCAGGGTGGGGCATCTTTAATAACGTATTTTGATTTGTGTAGTATAACAGACGTAATACATCAAATATGGGCTGTATATTACAGCAACGCTTTTTTTAATGACATTCATTTTTTTATTTTTTCAGCATGAAGATATCACGTGCTCGCTGTTTAAAATTATTTCGAGAATAGAACTTTTATAGTTCCATGATCTAAAATATCAAGAACAATGATTCTGTAATTTCCTACAAGAGAATAAGCAAAACGTTTCCCTAATCCGTTGTACTCCTTATTCGAATTCAATGACCACATGGAAGTTACTATCAACAAAAATGAATATCGAACAGCTTCCAATGTTGCTCAAAACAATGTCATCTGCAACGAGGTTTTTATTTGACCCGGGCCATGTTCAGCATTTATTGATACTAAATGGTATTTTTGTATTATTTAACATAGAAAATAGTAAATAAAAAGCAATTGTTTGCTTATGGTATGACTTCATTAATAAATTATCAGTGTAATTTCAGAGTATACAATTTCATATTTTACTGGAATAATTAGTATTATAATTTTAATTTATCAGATTTTATTTCGGAGTTAATTCATTCGATTCGTAACTCCGAGGATTTAAAGAAAATATTCGAAAGAAAATTAAAATCACTGATCGGAGAAAAAGCATTTCATATACAGAAATTTGGGATTTTTTGCATTATAAAGCAACACGCACCAAACCATTTTTTCTAGAACGTATGAGGCAATACTGCCATTTATCGTCCGATGTAAAACTGCCTATTTAATATTGTTGAATACGAGAAAGAAATAAATCTTACTTCTTATATGAGCTTTCTTCTCTCAGAGAAATATCGCCAGTGAAATGTTTTTTAAATATATCATTTAGTTTCATTTTTGTATTTATTGATACTAATAAATTTATAACTGATACGAACTAATCTGAGATAAATATTTCTTATGTACAGAAAATTTTATCAGTTTTTTAAATAGTCGAAATAAGCTGACGGCGGAAGTTCATTTATGGAAATAAGTCATTAGCGCATATATCTTTCTAGAGAAAATTGTTTGGGGCTTACGTTCCTGTAATAAAAAAGATCTGAATTTTATAATTCGGAATGTGAAATAAAATATGCAGATGTAATAAATTAAATTAAAATGTTTTGTTTAACTTTAGTTATCAATGTTTAATCAATCAATGTTTAGTTATCAATGTTTAGTTATCAATCAATCAAACTTTAGTTATCAATGTTTTTGAAATTTCCACTTAAATTTGATCCTATATAAAATAAATCTATTTATCAGATATAAGCTAAAAGGTTTCAAATTTTTATTAATGATAAAGGTTATTAAAAATCACTTATTTTATAAACAAAAATAAGTTACCTAAGTATGCAGTTACGTTCCCGAGTTTTATCCGTTTTCTTATTTTGCATCGCTATCTATAACTTTTCCTAAATCTGCTTTTCTTTTAACAGATAACGGGTCAGAAATTACAGGTGTTAGATTGCGTGCCTCCTCACAGATGTCATATATACATGATTCATTCGACTGTAATTTTAGCTACTTTGCTACTACGGAACGCAATTATTCTTTGAATTAAACATGTTCCTGAGCCATAAAACCGTGATTCATACTTCAGAGTAAAAATGTTAAGTTAGGAATTTACATGTAATTTTTAGCTTTATTCGTTAATTCCTATTTTAATAAAACCAAGCTTATTATGTCAAAATTTCTGGAAAATCCATATAATGAATAGCAGTGTTTGTCATCATGAAGTGTAAGGTTAAACAAAACCAAAGTTAGACGATCTGTCAGTAAATTTCTGCAAAAGCAACTAGTTGACTGCATTCAAATAAATACTTATCTTTCTCTCTCTCTCTCTCTCTCTATATATATATATATATATATGACATGATATGAAAGCACAAAATTTTGGAAGCACTGATGTAAGAACATTAAGATGTAGAATCGTAGCAACGTTGTTTAGCGTAGACATGTGATCCATATTAAAGAGGAACAAGTCGAACCAGATTAATTTTCTTTTTCATTTAAATTCACATTTGTGGCCACAATTCACTTGGCACTCCAATCGTGTCTATTTCCAGAACATTTTACATTTTGATACTATGGCGATAGAAACGAGCATAGCGAAGCATTCACGCAGCACAGAAGTTGAAGCTAAGAGGGTCCAGTAATTCAGAGGAAGAAAGGAGGGAGTCAAAGTTTCAGTTCGGAGTTAAAAAAAGTTTTGTATTACAATTTAGTGATTGGGCAAGAGGCACCTACATTAAGCGTTACGTAGGTCGCATGATTCATTTGAACGACGCAGTTTAGACCTATAGCGCTATTTTTAAGATAGAGAGAAGGCCTCAAATTAAATAAAAAATAAAAGAGGTTATACCCAATTAAAAATTTGCTTTCATATTTCTTATCTTATACACACGCACACACACATATATATATATATATATATATATATATGAATAAATATAAAGCAATTCAACAACTAATTCAGTTACGCGTTGACAGCAGCAACATGTAATGGTAATAATGCAAAATAGTTTAAAACAAATAATACGTTTAGAATCCATCCCGTATTCAATTTGGAATAAATCATATGTAAAAACCAAAAGCCAGAACTACAGTGAAAAACAGACATGCCAAAAACAAAAATAAAAAATCCGACGTGTACACCACATGATGTCCTTGTACGGAAAACTAAATTATACGCACTTTTTCTTGCATTTCACTTAAACTTAATGGATTGAATTATATCTACTCTGTTGATAGCGCATAAACCACAATAGAATAAATGCACTCTTTTAAAATTTACCACAGCGACAATCTGGGGCTAAGTTCACTTAACAGCGTTACATCTCACTCCTTTTATAACTCAGAAATGCACAAAGAAATGTATCAAATAATTATCTAATCGTTGCCCCACGTTCTGCTCAAATACTATAATAAATCTAAAACGATGTATAAAAGAAATTAAACAAACAAACAAAAGAAAATCTGAAAGGTTTCAGATTTTAAATTACGCCCAAAGGGGCGTTTTTTTAACATTTCGTGTGTTACCTTTATTTATTAAATATCATGTTGTTCGCACTTAAACGATAAAATTCAGTTCAAGAGAAATATCGCAAAATAATTTTAAATTGAGTATATCTTTAGAATTTCAGATACGCAGTGTCACGCGCTGGAGATTAAATGTTTTTTTTTGTACAACTTTGCCATTGCTCGCTTTGAGTTTCTTAATAAAAATTCGTTAAGATTTTACAAAATACGAAATCGATAATAAAACAAATTCCAAATTTCAAATTTAGGCTTCCAGATACCCATATTCGCAGAAGGATTACGTCATTTAAAACTGGGTGGCTCTAGGTACCGTCGTTTTATCACAATGCGAGAAACCTACATTTATGCAGATTCTTTATTATTTATTTTCTTTAATATAATACAGGGGATAATAAGTGGCAACAATTTGAAAAGTGAAACAGGCATTCTTCAGAGTGAACCGACGCAAAATCTCAAAACGAAAAGAATAGTCCTTCAGGGACAAAGCCCCTTTGGTAAAAAAAAAAAAAAAAAAAAAGAAAAGAAAGAATTTTTCACAAACGATTCAGTATTTCTCACTCAATTAATTCAGTTCTCACTTTGCGACAAAAATGCATAAAGACTCAAAATATTTATATTAAAAATTACGAAGTAAATCTTAAAGACTTATTTCCTCGAATAAATTCCAGAACGGATTAAATATAATTAAATTTGCAATAATAAAAGAAGATGTTACCTTGCTGTTGCGAAGCTTAGTTTCTCTAGATTGGCAACAAATCCACTACTCTGCTAAGTTTCAAATGTAAACAAATATGGCCGCTATAGCTAAAATTAGGCTTAGTTGCACTTAAACAACTTTTAAATTGTTGATAATTCTACAACTATAATATGCAGGTTAACTAAAGGTATGAACACCTTAACCAAAAGATAAGAAGAACACAATTCAATAATTTTTAAAGCAAAAGATGCACAATTTACAGACATATAAGAGTAAAGAAACTGAGCTCACTGAGCCGAGTAACAGAGTGGATATATCTATAATATATTTATATACGTTCGGTGCAGCCGATTGCAACTAAAATGGGAGGAGCACATCTACATGTTATAGCAATCCTGTATACAAAATTTCAACGATTTGAGTTATGCGAGATACACACGTACGTACAGACGCCACAAAAAATCTCTTCAGAATCCATTTTAAATCAGTTTTATAGTTCGTTTGGGAAAAATGAGTCCTTTATTCTGTCCTTACCTACAGATGTCATGCAAAAACATCGTTTAATTGCATTCCACAGCAGTCAAAATGGATATTTTCGTTGAAATATGATATTCGAAAATTTTCGCGATTACAATACTTCCTTTTAACTTCGTACAAGGAAATAAAAAGAAAAAGAAAATGAAAACGAAGAATGGGAAAAAAATAGAAGAAAAAAGAGTTCTTTCTTCTTTTTATTACTATTGTTAGCTCAAAGGGGCAATTTGCCCAGAAGGGCTATTAATTTGGTTTTGGCATTTTGCGTTGATTCGCTATAAACGGCGAATCACTTTTTAAATTGTTGCCACCAAGCATTAGAGCCCTATATTATATTTAAAGTAATTAAATAATGAAGAATCTGCATGAATATATGCATACTTCTCGAATTGTGATAAAACGACGGTACCATCAAATTTTGAATAATGTACATCTCCACCCGAATATGGGCATCTGGAAGCCCAAATTTGGAATTTGGAATTTGTCCTATTACCTATTTCATATTTTGTAAAGCACTTATTGATTAAGCATCTGAACGATTTCAAAGCGAGCAATGGCAACACCGTACGAAAAAAAAAACATTTTTATCTCCAGCGTGTGAGACTGTGTATTGGAAATTCTAAAGATATGCGCTTTTAAATATTTTGCGTATTGCTGTTTTTATGGTTTAAGTGCGAAGAACACGATATTTAATAAATAAAGGTAAACAAACGTTAAAATAACGCCCCTTTGGGCGCATTATAAAATCTGAAAGCTTTCAGATTTTTTTTTTTATTATTATTATTTTTATTTGTGCTTCTGGTATGTTTTATCCCTTTTGCGTAGTTTGCTACTGTGCTTCTGGCTTCCGGTTTTCCCAATGGATTTCCCATTTTATTTCAAGCTGAATATCGGATGGATTTTAAACGTATTATTTATTTTAAATATTATATATATATATATAATTAGAAATTTGAACTTAGAAATAATTTATAATTGGATTATGCATGA
>KK118770.1:0-62716 GCA_000611955.2 Stegodyphus mimosarum | reverse complement strand
AGCAACATAAATTTAATTAATGCATTGACTTATTGGAATAAACCTGAGTCATTTTTGTAAATTGAATTATATAATATATATAAACTGTCAAGTATACCGTTTCATACATATTAATAAACATTTTAATTAATCGTAATAAATTGCTTTATACTTGCGTAGAAGCTGCGAAGTAATAAAATAATAATTTATTTACTAATGTATTATTTAGTATATTATCTCCTTTGATAAAGATAGTTAGAATTCTATTAAAATGAACTAACTTATAAGCATATTTAAAAAATGTATCTTGAAAAATTTTTTAAAATGGAAAATTCAAAATTGAATCAATTCTTGATTCTTCAACTCTGAATTTAATTTATTCTTGATAAATAAAAGAGAAAAAAATATGAAAATATAAATTATAAAATTTAAATTAACAATTAACAACAATAACCCTTAATGCTTAGTTTTAATTTATGCATAACCCCTCTGTATTCTAAAAATAGTAATCTTTTTCTGCACTACGTCATTCCGAGCATGCCTTAGCATGCCTCCGTGGTGTAACGGTCAGCACACTCGGCGCGTCTTCAAAAAGTGCGAGGTTCGAGTCCCGGAGAGGGCATTGCTCATTTTTCATATCTCCAGCATTAAAAAAATCCTAATGACTCTACAATATAGTATTTTAACATACAGAGATGGTCAACTGAATATCTCAGAAATAATTTGCATGCTTTATAATACTTTTTCTTTGAAAGCTTTCGATAATGCAGTCACTGCCAAATGGTACCAGCCATTCTTTAGACGATGGATTGCTTGTTCGTATGATAAACGAAAGGCGTCTGTTTTCAATTATCCAGACATTCCCAGGCTGTCTTGATAATATTTCGGCCCACGTAGATTTCATCTTCCATAGAAGCCTTGATTCGCAATAAAATCTAGGTAGCAGCTAGTACCGAAAATATGAGACAAAACTTATAATTTTGGTTGATTTTAAGGCTTCAGTGGATAGGATCATCTTGGTCGAGAATTCTACGAACACTGAATCTTAATGGTGGCAATCATATAGAAACGCTGTCTAAACCCGGTTAAGAAATCTTGATCCATAACAGGGTAAGGGATCCTTTTTGCACTGGAAATAGCAATTCATGTAAATTGAGGTAGCAAAAAGAAGACCAAAGACAGTATTTGCAGCCTATCAAATACAGAATTTTTTTTCTTTTTCCTTTTAACACCCTGGCATTCACGCTCCTTGAAATCATACAATTTGGCATTGATTTTGAAGTGATATAATTTGGTATATTTTCATTTTTATGCAGCTAAGGAGAGTTTTGCTTCGTTTTTTGAGCGCATTCTATTACACGAAATATAGTCTTATATGAAAATTTAATTTATAAAACTAGTTAGTATTCGGATAAGAAGACGTTTGAGAAACATTACCAGCAGTCATACATATTTAACTATACATTATCACATTCTAAGCCGAAAGTTTATGCCATTATTTATACTCTGTTTTCGGGAAGTCACATATTTTAAAATGAGTTAGCATTACATTGCAATTTTGATTAGTCAGAGTTATTAAAAAGCTGTATAATCACGCAAATTAAATTTCTCCAAATACTTTATGTCCTGTTCAACATATAATCTTCCCAGAGAAACCCAACTGTTCAGCTGAAAGTGCTTATCCGTGGAGTTGTTTCTAAAAAAGTCAGCATTTTCCAAAAGCATATTTGCTTCAAGCTATAGATATACAGATATTGTTGTCATGGCACGATTTTAAATTGTGTTACGTGAGAAGATTAATCAGATTCGGAAAAAGGAGCGATAGAGTTATTTTAAAATAATCGTAATATGATAAAATAAATTTTATTTAAAAAATACATTCAAAAGAAACACGTAAAATGCCGTGTGGCCTGTACCCCTGGTCTACTGTACCATCTGTTTGAGGTTAAGACAAGTGAAGAAATAAGATGCTATCTGCGTTTGCATATTCGGGTATACTGGTAAATTAATTCACTAAAAATTTTTAAACTGTTCAAGCCAAACATTTTTTATTTTGATTTTAACACGCAATGAAATTCAAAATACGATAAAATAATCTTTCATATTAAGTTACAGAAAATAATGGACATATAAATTTCACACTAAATGTAAGAAATAAATATATTTCATTAATTAAATTAATATTTATTTTTTTTACAGTTTTATACGAAAGCATTTAGGACTATAAATCCTTTATAAACATTATTGCTTGGCAATGGCTTAGCCCAAGTACTTTTCCAGTTGATGTGTTTTGGCTATAACAAACAAATGTCATGGCAATGACTACCAAAAAATGAATATATTTCCATTTCACTTGCGCCTTCGCGCTTCCAACTCTACAGTTTTGTGTCTTTATATGCATGTGGTGGAAGTCTTTATATGCATGTGGTGGAAGTCTTTATATGCATGTGGTAGAATTGAGCGATATCAAATAATTCCCCGAGATGGATAATATAGAAAACTGCTTCGGAAACCATAAGCGAGAAGCCAAAAAGAAATCCAGATCGAGAGAAATGGTGCTATGATATACAATTTGAAAGGAAATAAGTGAAGAAGAGAAACAATTGTCTGACCTAACAGTGTTATGTACTATTTTCTTTCAAGATGTGGAACGTAAGCGGTCTACGGTGTAAACTGTTTCCAGAATACAGTGAACTGAGAACATTGGAATACTTCTTGGCAGCACTACAATTTATTGCTCTGTTGCAGAAAGTGGAAATGTAGTTTTTTTTTTAATCTGGCAATCTGTCTTAATAGACCCTTACGGTAAAGAAAGAGAACATCGGTACAGCGAGAAGACTTTTATTCTCTAGAGATTTCAGCTTATGAAAATGCCCATTCCCTTAATTTTAACAAACAAGTATTACATAATAAATTAAAATATCGGAATTAATATTGGAGTCATTAGGTTATTTTTGAAACAGGAGACATGAAAAATGAGCAATATCCTTGCTGGGTCTGAACCTGGACCTCTCGAATACCCGCCGAGTGTGTTACCGGTACACGAGAGGCGGGAGAAAATACCTTATAATCTTATTTGGGGCTCCGGTTGAAATTACAGTTTCACTCAAAAGTTGGGAGCTGAAAAATGTTGGGAACTCCATCTGAATTTAAGCTTTGACGTAGAATGCAGTTTTTTAATAACTCCACAATCTTCAAAGAAGATGTGATTAATATATGCACCCCACGTAAGCTTCAGATTGAGTATGAAATAATATATGTTGGGAGTACTGTTGTGCTCTCTTTAATGTAGGTAAAATCATTTTTAAACAATAGAAATGCTTCCGGATGACAAATATTGTGAATAGATTCGCAGAAATCTTCTAACTATAATACTTAGTTGAAAAACCTCATTCCTTACAGACAAGATATTTTGGGATTTGGATTTAGGGATCTGGAGGCAAGAATTGTGTCATCTGCATAGGTGGCTAACAAGCTGTCGTATTTGTTTGACTGCAAAAGTCATAGACATACGGAAAGTATAATATGGAGACCGATATACAGTTCTGTACCACGCCAGCTTCTCCGATTTAGTTTTACTTTAGAATAAGTTTTTCTTTACTTCCAACAAATATTACAAAGCTTTCATGTCTGAGAAACTGTATAATTATAAGCATTAATTCTTAGTATGGTCTATTTTTTTGAGCTTGTAGATGTGCTCCTCAGACGAAACTGTGGATATTGTTCGGAGAACAGCCTTGATTACGCCAACTTGGCTTCTTTAAGGGTATGGGCGACATTTGATCATGCCAACGGAAGTAAATATTACAGAATAAATACTACAATGATAAATATTACAGTAATAAATACTAATTACTATACTACAATAATAAATACTAAATACTACAGATAATAAGTAATACTACAGATAATCCCTTAGCAAGGGAAAAGTATTACGGCTGTCTCCCTAGAGGAAGTCCGTCATCGAATGACAACCATTGCCTGCCATACCACAATAAGCTGTTTCTCCCTTTTCAGCATCAAGGCTGTTCTCCGAACAATATCCAGAAACTGTATTATAATACAACTTCATGTTGGGACATTTACAGACAGAGAAATTTTCCACGTCTGAAAGACCATCTACACCATTTATGGCTTAAAAAATGCCAGTGTCGGAAAGACCTCAATGTAATTTATATCTCAAAAACATTTAACATTTAAGAGATATCTTTTCTACGTAAGGGTGTGAAGATTTCTTTAATTTATATAACAGTTAATTTTATTTTGAAGCAATCTTTCCTATTTCTTTTGTTTTCAATCTACGCTTTGTTGCTAGAATGAGATTTCAGTTTCGCGTGCTATACAAAGTAGAGTAGAAAGATACGATTTAAGCTGGTGTCTGAGTTAGTTCAGATATAGCGTGCTCTGCCTTTCGGCCCCGTTGTTTCTATGTTACTTGAACTTGCTATTTTACGGTCCGTGAGTATTAAGTGTCGGTTAGTCTACGTCGGTGGTATGGCTAAAAGCCAACTGAGCGTTAAAATATCTCTGTGCAGTTTCGACTGGTTATTTGATTTAGGATTAGTTTCAATTTTACATTTCTGTTGAGTTGCCTTCAAAAGTGTTGGCCTAGATTTGTAAGCACCAGGAGTGCCGACTGTAAATACTTTTCTTGAGTTGAATAAAAAGGTCTTTTAACCTTTTCCACCTGTTGTTGTTCATACAGTTGAACGTAGCGAATAGTCGCTTCGTAGTTCAAGTAAAAATCTAGGCAACAAGAAGGAATTTTAATTTAACTAGAATCTTACAAAGGTTAAAAGAAAAACTTCAATGAGAAACTTTTATTTGTATTCAAACAGTACTTCAAAAGTTGTCTATCTGAAAAACATTATGCTACCTAAAGGATTTTTTACTAGGTCCTTAGCTACATATTAAACAATTCAAACAAAACTGCCACTATTGTAAGATTTAACATCTAGCTCATCAACTCGCCTTCGGGTAAAGACGAATACACAAGATGTTAAAAAAAAGAAAGGAATTCTTTTGTTCTTAAGGGTAATTATATGAAGTCATCGACTCAAAGCAACGAAAAGCTGTAGTTGAACCTCGTTTCAGATATTGTTTACGAAAATCTTATTTATTGTAAAGTAAAAAGCAGAAGAAAAATTTTTAAATCCCGGAAAATTCTTGAATCAGAAATAACTGGAACCTAAAATGCAAATTCATTTTGTGGGCTTATAGTATCATTAAAAAGATCCTTTAATTGTTTTAAATGTAAATACATTTTTAAACATTGCACCAGTACAAATTCTACTGGTATCAAACAAACTTGAAAGTATAATCAAACGCAAATTCCGAGGCGGAAAAAAAGCAACATACTCTCATTACGTTATCTCTTCGAAGTTAGTATATTTCATAAATATGGATAAAATGGTTAAATACATTATAAGGTATTTCTCCCGCCTTCTTCGCATGCCTTCGTGGTGTAGTGGTCGGCATGCTTGACGCGTAACCGAGAGGTCCGTGGTTTGATTCCAGCGAAGGCGTTGCTCATTTTCCATGTCTCCTGCATCCAAATAACCTAATGTCTCTACAACATCAGCTAGACTTTTTTTTTCAGGAGTATTTTCCCTATCAGATATATTGGCATTTTCCAATTCAAAATATGGCGTGAATTATTCAGCATTATAATTTGTCTTTGACGAGTTCTCAGATAAAATTCTTAAAGTAATGCAAAGCCATAATTAATGTCAATCAGGACCCTCAATACCTACCAAATCATTCAGGATAATGGCTGAGAAGTATTCAGTCACGGGAAGGCTGGTTTTGGCAGTTCAGAGCTACATTTGTCCTGTATGATCTTGAACACTATTGTTAGGCGCTTCGATCCTCATTTCATGACAAGTTTCAAAAGTATTTTTAATGATATGTTTTAAGAGTTATTGTTTGTCTGGTCGTAACAAGGGGACTCATTACAAAACAAAATCTTCCAAGTAAGAGAAAGGAAAATATGTTAACCTCATGTTCGATCACAATGAAATTTCCCAAGTTTTATGACATTCACACCAACATTACGCATAATTATTATTTTTATTATAATTAGCTGTTAGTTTCCATGCTTGATATATTTATTGAAAAACTAACATAATTCTTCAAAAAGCTTGCATACTTCGCAAGGTCTTGGAATTTGAAACTTTTGGTCTTCGTGATCTAATTGCATGCGGTACCTCCAAGATGAGCTTTTAAAATCGTTCTTAAAAGAAGTCGGAGTTTCTTTCATTATTCAGGTATTTGTTATGATTGTAAATAAATCATAAGGACAACTATTTAATAACGTGGTAGGTTTTCTCTGAGAAATAATATTTTCTCACGAACAACTGTTCGTTTCATTTATCGTAATTGAAGAAACATTAGGTAGTTTTTGAAAGCAGGTGATGTGAAAAATGAGCAATGCCCTCACCGGGACTCGAACCACGGGCCTCTCGAATGCGCGCCGAGCGTGCTAACTCCTACACCACGAAGACATTCGAAGAAGGCGGCAGAAATACCTTATGTACTCTCCCTTTTAAAGGGCGACTAGGGATTAGGAGACCCAATCGCCAAATCCTGGTGGTGGAGAATCATCATCCACCACCTTTTTTAGTTCGGGCGCCAATGTAGAGACATTAGGTACTTTTTTAAAGCAGGTGATGCGAAAACTCAGCAATGCCTTCGCCGAGACTCGAACCACGGGCATCTCGAATATGCGTCGAGCGTGCTGACCACTACAGCACGGAGGCATTCGAAGAAAACGGGAGAAGTTTAAGTTTATAAGGAAAGTTATATAAGGAAAAGTTTATAAGTTTCCTTATAAGTTTCAAGGAAAATTCGAATATTTTAGTGATAGACGGTATTGATAAAGGTCATTAACAAAAGAATGAAAATTGATTTAGAAAATGCGCTATGTAAAATGAATTATTTAATTGGAGTTTATAAAATATTAATTATCGTTATGATTTTGAAACGTATTTTTTAAAAACACCTTTCTTATTTTGAGCATCATCATACAATTCCCATTCTCAGTCTTTGCAGTCAAAAAATTCTGAAAACATTGCGCACAGTTGAGAAGCAATTGCTACCGAAATTGCTGATTTCAACAGGTAATGTTAATCTTCAGCTGTATGCGAGCTTTAAATGGTTTTCGAATTTTAAAATACAATGCGCTTTCTAATGGGTCTGTGGCAGGTGTCGGCAACCTTTTCTGGCTGCTGGCCAAAATAAACCAAAAATGTGTGTATTAAGAAGACGCTTCGGGTCAGTGGTATTTTCATTTTAGAATAGTCTCTCTTGAGCAATAATAAGATAAATTTTATTGAGAAAGTAACTGAAGTACGTTTTCAATTTTAAAAATGAAAATTATAATTATTATAAAAACAAATATAACTGAATCAATTTTATTTTCTTATTCGATATCAATGGCTCCCCTGATGCTGAACTTGTGACGACAATCTAGTCAAGTCTGTCTTATAGTTAGTTGTCTTAAGACGAATTCAAACTGAATTTTCGGTAATTAAGCTGCTCCTGTTCTTATTTAAAATAAATTTCATGTGTGAAAATATTTGCTCCCATTTATAAGTTGAACCGAAAGCGGACAAAATGGCAAAGTCAGGTTTTGGGAATTATGGATTATGATTCGGGGTTAACAAACGTCGATTTTCCCTGAAATTAATTAACAATTTTCATTTTTTAAAAATCAAAATATGATGTTACAAAAATATTTTTGTTATTATTAATTCAAAGGGGCAATTTGCCCAGAAGGACTATTAATTTCGTTTTGGCATTTTGCGTTGATTCACTACAAGCGTTGTTTCACTTATCAGATTCTTGCCACCCAATATTGTCTCCCTGTACTACATTTAAAGACATTAAATAATGAAGAATCTGCATAAATATACGCATGTTTCTTGCACTGTGATAAAACAACGGTACCTAGAGCCATCCAATTTTGAATAACGTAATCCTCCTGCGAATATGGGCACCTGGAAGCCCAAAATTTAAAATTTGGAATTATTATTTGGGTTCTCGATTTCATATTTTGTAAAACTGTAACGAATTTTTGATTAAAAAACTCAAGGACAAAGCGAGCTAAAAAAAAAAACCCCCTTTAAAAAAAAAAAAAAAAAAAAAAAAAAAAAAAAGCGTTTTTATCTCCATCTCGCGAGACTGTGTATCTGAAATTCTAAAGATATGCTCATTTTAAAATTAATTTGCGATATTGCTCTTGAAATGAATTTTATGGTTTACGTGCGCAGAACGTGATATTTAATAAATAAAGGTAGCACAATAAAATGTTAAAAATCGACCCTTTGGACGTAAATTGAAATCTGAAACCTTTCAGATTTTTTTTTCATTCTGTTTTTTTTTATATATTCTTCAAGTACTCGTTTCATATTTAAGTTTTATTATTTTTTTACTTATTATACTTTATTTTCTGAACTCAAGTGGGTAACCTGAAATTATGAAAAGGGTCACTTAATGGCACGCGGATAATAGACTGTTAAGGCCTGCTGTGAACTATGATAATGTGACTGAATTTATGTGTAGTTTCATTGCATCTGCCATAGCGATCAAACGAAATCGTAAAAATGCTAAAAGTAGAAGATTCCATTGCGAAAGCTTAAAGTTAATTCTTTTATTAGAAAGAGGAGCACTCTTTTTTTTAACGTTCTAGAGCTACTAGTTCTTTATACAGAACATTCGTTAGTATTCATGGCTTCAACGGAGAACTTTGCTATTAAAGTAAACTAGCAGTTTCAGAAAAGGAAAGAGCGTTGTAAACTTATTGTTACGGATTTTGTATTTAATTAGCTATTTTTGGTAGAACTGTAATTAAAATTGCTTTATTTTGCCCTGCAATGCAGTGCGTGATGAATTTTAAGAGAAAGCTACGCCGGAAAAATAAAAATTCAAGAGCGCATGCATTTAGCGTTTAGTAAATAGATATCTCGTAATGGTACGCTTTTGCTTTCCAGAAAATAAAAATAACCAGAATGCTCCCGTGCATAATTTAAAAAGCTTTAAGAAGCCAAACAAAAACATCTCAGTTCAGTTGTTTTAAGTAAACTGTTGTTGTTTACTTCGCTAATGTAATTCTGAGAACGGATTAGCTTTCTCTGAGCTTTGAATTGTGTTCTATTTAACGTTTTAGCAGTTTAAAATATAACTACTGTGTAATATTGCGATATTGTGTGAGCGATCTGTGAGGAAATATTCCAGCATTTTGTTTTATTTTTTGTGAAAAGAATAAATATTTTATAAACTTTTCATCAGACTTGTGCATTCTATGTATTATGAACCCGTTGGCACCCAACAAAGTGTTATGAACTATTTACAGCACAAATGAGGAAAACTGAAGGAATGAAACACTTTTAAATGAATTAATAAGCAGGAGAACTAAAAACAAATTACTGCTGTATACTGTGAAAAAAATTGGTTTATGATGATTATTTTTTCACTTAAGAAGAACGAATATTTTTTTTAGTTATTTTATTTCTGACTAAAAGTCGTAAGAAATGCTTATTCGAAATTTAAAATAAAAGTGAAGGGCTGAATTAACATTCTACTTGCTCGTTATATTTTGTTTCCCCTCTATTTTACGATAACATTCCGATTTTGTGCGTATATGTACTACTCACTTTGTAAACTTTCATCTGCCCAATTCAAGTCTATATTTATGTTAAAGATACCCCATGCTGGGATTATTTTGCATATCAAAAAAGCGGTGAAAGAAACGTCTACGTTAGCGGTCAATTTTTGTCCAAGGGGACTTAAGCGTTTTTTAAATGAGTACACATATTTTCTAAATGAAAAATAGAGATCGAAGAAACGTATAAAAAGTAATTCTCACTAACTGATTTCTTTACGTTTAAAAACTTTAAAATGTGAATCTTTGTATGATTTAAAACATTTTTACAATTACAAGTATATATATGTTTTTATTTATGGTATATGTAAGATATAACAAATTATGATAGCTGTTTTAAAAAATAATTGGCAATCTCAGAATTAACATACTAGATTTGGTGCTCTCCCCTAAATTCATCTGTTCTCCCGAATTCGAGATCTTTCTATGGTTATGTAACGATGCTAACTAACCAATCATAGCTTGTCTCTAGAATCCTAGCCACTCTGGTATTAATTGCGTCATACTTTTCCTACCTTCCGCCACTGTTAAAATATCCCCGCTGCTAAATAGACGTCTACCTATTGCTAAACAGGAAGTGGTACGAACACTTTTAAGGGATACGCAAGAAAGCAATGTCATCGAGTCTTCGGCAAGTCCCTGGGCGTCTCCCATGGTCCTGGTGAAGAAGAAAGACGGTTCAACCAGATTTTACGTTGACTGTCGCCAGTTGCACGATGTTGCGAAGAAAGACAGCTGCCCTTTTTCTGGAATTGACGACATTCTGGACACTCTTCTGGAAGTAAGTCGTTTTCGATGCTAGATCTAAAGAGTGGATATTGGCAGGTAGAAATACACCCTGATGACCGAGAAAAGACGGCACTTACTACCGGACAATCACTTTGGCAGTTCAAGGTAATGCCGTTTGGATTGTGTAATGCGCCGGCAACATTCGAATGGCCCATGGAGACTGTTCTGAAAGGTCCTTCCTACGAAGCCTGTCTGATATACCTGGATGACCTCATCATCGTAGGGAAGAGTTTTGAAGAACATCTAGATAATCTTAAAAAGGTGATTCAGAAACTGAAAGAAGCAAATCTAAAGTTGAGTACCTAATATAATGCTAAATGTAAATTATTTAGACTGGAAGTGACTTACCTCGGTCATGTCATCTCTGCCAAAGGACAGATCCAGAAAAAGTGTCAGCTGTTAAAGACTGGAAATGTCCCGAAAATGACCATCAACAGAGGAGCTTTCTAGGTCTTTGCTCCTATTATAGGAGATTTGTGAAGGGTTTTTTTTCCGTCGCAAGACCACTTCCCTAACTGACAGAAAGCAAACAAAAGTTTTTGTGGACAAAGGAATGTGAAGATTCATTTAATAACTTGAAGAAAGCTTTAACATCGGCTTCAATCCTGACGTACCCTCAGCTCGACAAACCATTTATTCTCTCAAAGATGCGAGCAATGAGAGTGTCCGTGCTGTTTTGTCCCAAGAAATTAATGGCCAAGAATGTGTCATAGCCTACTGGAGCAAGTGCCTATCAAAATCGGAGAGCAATTACTGTGTCATATGAAGGAATTGCTCACCATGACTAAAGCTGTCCATTCCCACTTCGCGCGGATCATGCTTTGTTGACCTGGCTTTTAAATTTCAGGAATCCTGAAGGTCAAATGTCGAGGTGGATACAGAGACTCCAGGAATATGACATCGCTATCCGCCATCGGAAGGGATCACCACACGGAAACACCGACGCCCTGTTCAGAAGACCTTGTCCAGAAAGTTGTCGATATCGTTTCAGCGTGGAAGCTAAATACCAGCTGCTTAATCCGGTCGCACGACAAATTGCAACACCAACATCGGCTGATCCAGACCCATGGAGTGACAAAGAAGTCAGGAAAGACCAGCTGGAAGACCGTGACATTAAATCCATAATATATTTCATGGAATCTTCAAACAGAAAACCTACCCGGCAGGACATTTGGATCTATAGTCCTGCAACAAAACAATACTGGGAACTTTGGTAGTCACTCCATAATCGAAACGGCGTCTTGTACCAGAAATTCGAGCCGGAAGATGGAAAGGGTTTCCGATGGCAGCTGATACTTCCAAGATTCCGAATATCCTTAAAGAACTACATAGCAGCCCTACAGGAGGTCACTGTTAATGAAGACCTTGCAGAGAGTTCGGAAGCGTTTCTACTGGAATAATGCAAAGGATAACGTGTAAAGTGGCGCCGAGTGCAAGTGTGGTGCAAAAGTGTCTTGCCACGCCTGTGCAGGTCGGAAAGGATCGAAGAAACGCAGCCGAGGGAAGCTGCAACGTTACAATGCTGGAGCACCTTTTAAGCGTATCACCTTTCACATCTTGGGATGTCTGTCACGACCTGCTGATGACAAAATATACATCCTCGTTGTCATTGATTATTTCACAAGTGGCCTGAAGCATATCTTATTGCTGATCAAGGGGCTGTAGCAGAGGTGAGGATTCAGCACTAGATTTCCAGGTTCAGAGTGCCTCTTCAGTTACATTCACTTCAGGGAAGGAATTTTACCTCGTTTGTAATGAAAGAACTCTGCAAGCTACTCGGCATTGAGAAAACACAAACGACACCTTGAGATTCCCAGTCGAACGGTATGGTAGAGAGGTTTAATCAAATCATTCGTAATAACCTCTCATTAGTGGTTTCTAGAAACAGGACAGGGACAAGAAGTTACCTCTTTCTAGTGGCTCTTTCTAGTGCTACCGCAGTGCTGTCCACGAGACTACCGGTTATTCCCCATCTCAGATGCTCTTCTGTCGTGACCTTCGTCTGCCATGTGATGTTTTTGCTTGGTCTTCCTTCGGATGCGCCTTCATCGCCTGAGGAATACATTCAAGGCCTCCAGGCCCGGTTTGAAGTGATGCACAACTTCGCACGAGAGCGAGTCAACTTGGCGACGGACAAGATGAAGACCCGATACGACACAAGAGCTACTGGACAACATTTCAACGAAGGAGACAAGGTGTGGTTATGGAATCCGACTCGACGTAAAGGATTCTGTCCGAAACTACAGTCATCTTGGGATGGTCCGTACACAGTCCTAAACAGGCTGAACGACGTTGTGGTTCGGATCCGTAAGTCATCGAACTGTAAGCCTAAAGTCTTTCATTACGATAGGTTAGTTCCTTACTATGGCTGTAGTATGTAGTGTATATAATTATAAATAATACTATAAGACCATGGTCCTTTTTGTTATTTAGTTATTTTATAGTATTTGATCTGTATTTACTATTTGATAGTATTTGATCTGCATTTACTATTTGATAGTATTTGATCTGTATTTACTATTTGATAGTATTTGATTTGTATTTAGTATTTGATAGTATCTGGTCTGTATTGTCTCTTTGACAGTATTTGGTTCGTTTTAAATTATTCATTTTGCAATTAGCTTTTATGCTGTTTGTTATTGTAAAGTAATGTTTATTGTTGCATTGATGCCTTAGTTGTAAGTTTTGCTTCCCGTCCAGGGATTGTACTGCTCTTGACATGCAGTCCTTGGGAAGGGTGCAGTGTTACGGATTTTCATTTTGTAGAGACATTAGGCTATTACGAAGCAGGAGACATGAAAAATGAGCAACGCCCTCGCCGGGAATCGAACCACGGACCTCTCGGTTACGCGTCAAGCATGCAGACCACTACACTACGAAGGCATGCGAAGAAGGCGAGAGAAATACTTTATATACTCCCCCTTTTAAAGGGCGACTGGAGTTTTGGGGAACCCAGTCGCCAAATCCCGGTGGCGGAGAATAATCATTCACCACCTTTTTAGTTCGGGCACCAGTTGTAGAGACATTAGGTTATTACGAAGTAAGAGACATGAAAAACGAGTTTTGGGGACCCAATCGCCAAATCCCGGTGGCGGAGAATCATCATTCACCACCTTTCTAGTTCGGGCACCAGTTGTAGAGACATTAGGTTATTAGGAAGTAGGAGACATGAAAAACGAGCAACGCCTTCGCATGGAATTGAACCACGGACCTCTCGGTTACGCGTCGAGCATGCAGACCACTACACCACGAAGGCATGCGAAGAAGACGGGAGAAATACCTTATAATTTATTTAGCTATGTATTTAGAATTGTTATTAAAATTATTTTATTTTCCTGTGCAATGCAGCGCTTGACGAAATTTAAGAGAAACTACGCCTGGGAAGTAAAAATACAAGAGCGCAAGCATTTAATATTTAATAAATAGATATCTCGTAATTGTTTTTTATATCCAGAAAAATCGAGAAAGTACCAGAATAATCTGGCGAATGATTAAAAAGCTTATGAGAGCTGCAGGAAAACATCTCAACTCAGTTGTAAATGTTTTAAGCGAACTGTTATTTACTTAGCGCTATTATTTGATTGTAGCGAATTCGCTGTCAGATCGAATTAGTTTCTCTGTATTTGAATTTATCTCTGTATTTGTTTATATTTTAGTAGTCTAAAAATATAACTGCTGTGAGATATAATGATATTATACGAATATCTCTGAGGAAATATTTCAGCATTTTGTTTTATTTCTTGTGAAAAGGATCAATTTTATTAACTTTTTATCGACTTGCGCATTCAATCCATTACGAGCTCGTATGCACGCAACGGTATTGAGAAATATTGGGAAGTTTTCTGTATTTTTAAATAACGATTTGTCATTTTTGTTGTTCAAATGCCTTTGAGAATAATTTTGTGATGCAGATATTGTGTAATGAAAATGTAAACCACGTTCTTTAATCCTTTACGAAAACAATTCTCTCTTTAGCACGTGACCATCATTTGGTTTGTCATAGTCCATTAAACGACTAAACAACGTCTAATCTACTTTATTTAAAAATGTTTACTCGATTGTTTTCCTAATGGTTTAAGGTATTATTACATTATGCTTTTACGTAATAACTAGATTGACTGGCAATTCTAATCATTAGATGAATGACAGCAATTAACTTACAGAAAACTTGATAATATTAAAATCACTAAAAAGTTTGTCCTTTTTTGATTAAATTCCAAAACGTTTATAGTTTTCAGTAATTTCATATCCTGGCAAAACAAAAATTGCATTGTCATTTGAAGTAGTTATCTGTTGTAAGCCTCGAGCGCAAACGATTTAGTAAAATAAATGCTGCGTCTTTCTTTATTAGGGAAGTGAACATGGCGTAAATGAAATGGTGTAAATGGCATTGATGACATAAAATCATATGGATCTGTCATTTTAAACAGCTCATTATGTAGTTATTGAAGATTTTAAGCTCCATTCTATGTTCAAAAATAAGACCTAGGCCTCTTTATTTTTTGCGGGGAGAGGGCTATATTTTTATTTTAAAACTTGATTGGGTTATATAATCGGATATTTTGATAATGGAACTGTAGAATGAGAAAAACGATATTAATTTTCATAGTTAAACAGCTCGAATACTAAAAAAAAAAACGTGTAGATTAATTAACGTGTATACACCGTCTCCGTAAAAGTCCTTACCAGGCCTTGATTTTCAGTACCGTTGGTCTTTGACAATACACTTTCGATTATCAAATTGTTTTAAGTGATCTAAAAATTCATGTTTTGCCATTTTTAAATTAAAAAAAAAACAGTTTTCTAAAAATTTGGAAATCTTAATATTTTACATGTTACCCCTGCTCTTGTATTTAAAAACCTTTTATACGCATTTTAAAAAATAGAATACAAAAAGTTTTACTCTGGTACGACAAACAGAGTAAAACTAGATACTTATTTTCAAAATCTGGGATATTTAACGTATTTTTAAACTTGCCTTGAGAAGCCAGTTAACAATTTAATTACAGTATTTCGAGGTTAGTATTTTTCGCCTTAAATACCATAAGGTGATATTCTTTTGCGATTTACAAGTGTTTTAAATGCAGTTACAAGTTTCTAATTTACAATTTTTTACAACTGAACGGAAGTAGTTTGACCGTGGTTCAAATCCCAGAGAATGGGTTGGTTACATAGGTGTTTTCGTAGGATTTCCTCTTTACAACATCAAATAGGAGTTTCTTTCTTCAGAATGGTCTTCCATGAAGGCATACCTTACATTAATGGTCCTAGTATGCTTTTTCATAATCTAATGTATTCAATCTTTTTCTGTCACTATTTACCCTGAAAAGTTTTATTTCACGCTAAGTAATTTTACCTTCCGCAGTCAAAACTTGATATTTTTTTGACACAGCCCATTTAATCTGGAGAGTTCAATGTAACTTTCGCTTTACGAAAGCTCGCACAGTTAACCTTTAACGAAAAAAATCTGACAAGACGTTTGCTTTTAAGAAGGGAAAATGTAAAAATCAAAACCACCATTTACTGTTTGTTTCATGCAATAACTGTATGCTTTAAGTGTAAAATAGTTTATATGTTTAAGACAGTTTTGCAGGTTCTTTTGATAGCCTGCGAAGAAAAATATATTGCAAAAAGATCTGCTATTCTCCAACTACCGCTCAGAGCACTATTGTCAGTACCGCCCTAACTTGTGCTCGAATTTGTCCACTGTGATCTCAGTTTTGGACGGTTAATTTTAGTGAATATATGTTATTTAGAGTAACATGTATTACATATTTATTACATTTTCATTTCTTTTAGTACAACTTTAGGTTTTAATAGCTGTCGGTATGGCGTAATAAGTTTATTTCAATCCATGGTTAGGCTCAAACTTTCCCCAAGGAAATTAAGGGTAACTGTTACTTTGCTTGACTCCATTTTAGATTACAAAGTGCTTCGCAAGAACTTCTCCTTTTCTTAGAGCAAAAGAAATCTGTCATGATACGTTTTTCAGATGTTTCAAACTGAATTCGCCACAAATTTACACTTGACATCCTGCTTTTTTGTTAGCAATTCGTTTTGTTAACTACATCATACTAAATAATTTTAATCCTTAATTTATTACTCAATTTCTGATATAAATGATACGCAAACAGTCAGAAAGGGAGCACGCCAATTTGACTTTAAACTTAATGCAAAAATTTTGCCTTAGAATAAAACATTTTTAAAAAAACAATTCCTATGTCTTTCGAGGAAGACAGGAAAGGGTTACTCCTCCTCAGAGAGAAAAAAGTTCTGTCAAATTAACTGAAAAATAACTGTATTTGAAATAGCTCTATTTAAACTACTGTTCTGTTCAAAGAATAGAGACACTTTGTCTCTCTCCCTCGAAACACATAGAGGATCCTTTGAAAAATTGATTTTTGCCTTCATTTAAGCACAAATATGTATTGCTTTCGCAGTCTTTGGCGATTACAGTACTTTCTATTTTCCAAAGTATTTCCTATGAAAGAACTGCAAGAAAAATTATGCAATAGCTAATTATTAAAATAGTGAATAAAAATCTTTTAAACCTTCTTAAAACACTTTCATACCTTAGAATGAAAGCTGCTAAATTTTAACTGATATACTAAATATGTAACTAAAAATAAAATGATTATTTTCACGAACACTTTTCAGATAAATAATCAGTTATTCACGGAAATAGTTCACTGTTTTATTTTATAGTAAAATGTGTTGAAAACTTTTGTACGGCTTATGTTAATTAACTCATTTTATTATAAGTTTGATCTATACTTGCAGTTTCGTTCGCCAGTTGTACTTTCGCGTCCAGTTCTGCTATTCCGGCATTAGCCATTAGTTAGTATTCCGGCATTAGCCATTTTTCTAGCCGAAGTTAGGTAGCGCAGTTAGAATTTTCAGCCAACGCTTTGTTAGGCCAGTTATTGTAGTCTCCAGCTGCGAATTCATTTTAATTTGTAAATTCAAGTTTCTGTTATTTCATAGTCGCGATTGACATAGTTTGATTGTACTTACAAGATGTGTCATTGCTAAGTTCAATATTTAAATAAAAAGGTTATTTACAACCTTCATAGAATTTCGCCTACTACCACAAAACGATACACTCTAACTTTCGTATGCTTCGCGATTCGGCAGCTGCCTACTCGGGCCCGTTGTTGCGTAAACGAGCAGCTGCTGCTTTTCCATCCACAATCCCACAGACAAAATGTCTATCGCTAAGTTCCACGTTCGAGTAGCGATGTACACTGCTCACATTTGCAGTGATAATTTACGTACTAATTTTATTTACCGATCTCAGTAGTTTTTTTTTTATCAAATTTAAATGTGCCGCTTCTGCACACACATTCGTTACAAAATCAGCCTAATCTAAAAAATATGGTAATAATCTAAAAAGGGCTGGTAGAAGAAACCAAAATAGGTTTCTTCAACCAACCTTTATATTTTTGCTAGAAATTTTAGAATTGTCTTGTTCATGCATATCACTCTACGGAAGGAAAATTTATTAATGCATTTTTCCTTCATTTTCAAATGCAGCAATAGAAATGTTCATACTCATGATAAAAGTTTAAATGAAAGCATCTGAAACATAATAGCAAGAAACTAGTTCCTAAAAACATTGGGGGTATTAAGTAAAATATTTACTCTAAGAAAAATTTGAAAGCTTTGTAACACGTAGGCTTGAATTTCACAGAGATAAATTAATACAACTTCTATATTCATAAAATAGTCAGAATATTACTAACAAATGTAGGTAAATTACTTGAATTCGCTCAAATTACAGAGACTTAGAAGAATTAATTTAGTGTCACTAATGGCTATCCTTTAATTAAAAAAGCCAGTCTAATTAATAGATCTGGAATAAGACCATTAGGTGGTTTCTGTATTATATGCAAACGCTTAAATTTCTGCATATGTACATTCCCTGTCGTGCTTTATTCGGTCAACAAGGTCCTAGAACCTTGAGATATGAAGGTCTTGAATTAAGCTAATAACTATAAAGCAATTAACATAGAAGGTTTTAAGGCCTCCGGCCGTTTCCATGGAAAACTGTGTTGTTGTTTCTAACATTCTGGAATATAAACTCACATCTCATTTTCATTAAGTTCTCGGAATGCACATAGGTGCAAATGAAACCAAGTTCAACAGTTGACCTTGATATCTGCTATTCTAGAGGGAGATGGCACTCAAATTAATCACCTTTCTTACATTCGTAGCAATGTGGCGTAAATGCATCCTTGTGTTTTTATTTCATCAAATATTAAATAAGCCCTACAGCCAAATATTTCACAGCTCCCTTTTTCGTTTCCGAGGTAGTTACAAATTAAGTATATTTTGGTTCTAAGTGGAGCAATTCTGAAATTCTATAGTTGATTGCCTATAATGCATCTTTAACGGCATAATGGAAGTTTTTATTACTTTTTGTTTAAAGAGTGAATTTTTTTTCCGCACATGGATGGATTTTTGTTCAGAACTATTAGCCGACAGTAGGCGAAATCATAGGTCATAACTCTCTCATCATCCAGGACGTTGCTCCTCATTGGTCATAACTTGCTCATCATTCAGAACTTACAGTAAGCAAACCGATACTGCCTCCGCGAGAAAAGTTGGAAAAGCACACACGCATATAGTTAAGCCTCACTCAGGAGTTGAACTCGCACTCTTAGTTTCAAGCAGCAACCAGCTTTCGGTACCACATTACCTTCCAACATGGCAAACGAAAATCTAAAATAGAAACTGGATATTTGTTGGAAAAGGTACTGCAGTGCATATTTATTACATTGGTAAAAAAAGTAACACGCTCACCAGCAGCCAAACAGTAAACCCACTGAATGCTGGTAACTCGCAAAAGAAACGAAAAAATTAAATTTTATATAGTTACTATGAGCAATAATTTATTTTTATTCACTTCTATATGTGTTTTAATTCTCTTACCCCGAAAGTAGAACGTTTTCGTTCTATTTTCCTTATTTTATTGCACATAAGTACTTGTATAAAGTTTCATACACGCAGAGACATGTTTATGTTTCACATATTTATGGAAGTTTATCCCTGCAATTAAAGATGTAATACGACTTTCTGTCATTTAATTCTTCGACAGAATAGCTGTAATGCATCAAAGAATAATTTCAGAGTCACTATTACCGAATCAGTTTCATAAATATATGGAAACGCTTCTCTTCATCGTCACTTATTATACTCAAATAAATACAAATGAGAAAATAAAGATGAGCGCACATAAAATGCGTTTTTTAGGAGCATACGATACCCTAATTTCTCCATTTTTATCCTGATTCTTATTCTAACCATATTACACATATTATAAGTTAATTAATTTAATGCACATTAAAGACTTAGGTTGCTGTGGTTTAGGTATAATTAAGTGATACATATGTAGCCAAAGCGTTTAGATGTTTTCTGCACCAAATACCGCGATATTTGTAAACAAGGTATCAGCATTTTGCATACAATATTTTTAATATGAGACGTGCTAAATAATATGTTTCGAAAAGAGTGCATAGCCAAATATATTTTGTGCCTGCGGTTCTCTTTTATGATAGCATAAAAAAGAACACGTTCTAGAAAAGGTAGGCTTCGGACAATGAAAATGTTTACCATGTGATACCTTTCAGTTAAAATATGTACGAAATTTAAAATTTATGCGTGCTTTCTGAATTTCTAATTAGATAGTTGTCTCTTAGCCTGTTAAACTTTAACAGACAAAGCCACAAAGCGGGCGGGAGAAGTCCATCCGATGAAATTTTGGTAAAACAATTGTCAAAATTCTTTCACTGGACAAGAAAGATGAAGTCAATCGTCGATTTAAAGACCTTATAAAACTAAATTCCTTTCAACGGAAAAATTTTCAGCTTTCAGCATTTCTACAAATGATAGTTTGAAAAAAAATAATCCTGATACAACATTTTTGTTAAGGTATTCTTTAGAAATTAGCTTTTATAAATTTACGATGCAGTCGTATTTGTATGCGGTAATCGCCAAATTTTAGTTCATAATATGCATAGTACATCGTTTAATTTATATCGCATGAAAACGAAATGCTTTTGATTTTACTAACACATCTATAGCAAAAGCTTTTCTTTTACAAGCATTCTTTTACAAGCAAGAGTTGAGTTTTGTATATTTATACGCGAAAAAACTGTCTTAGTTGGTATTCAAAATGCTTCGAATAATTTATTATGCTGGAATTATGAGCTTAAACTCAACCGTTAAAAGAAAACGAGAGTTATTATTATTAAAATACCTTATATATGTAATACAAGTGCACCTAAAAATTGAATTAGGAAAAATAATAAGTACTTTGGTTCCCCAAAATAACTAACGCAATATGAATAATAAGCAATCTAACACAGTTAATCATGGTATAAGAGTTATATAGTTATGATTAAATAGGTAAAAACGTAACATCTGTACGCAACGTCAGTGTATCGCAAAATGTAACACAAATAGTTCGTAATGCGCATACAGAAAAAACTTCTTTTATGAAACATTTGACAGGGATCATAGCCTCAAATCAACAAAAATCAAGCACATTTCTCCTATGATAATTTTCTTTTCTGTGGCTAGTCAAATCAAAAATGACATTTAAGATCCAATAGTGAACAATCATTTTTGTCAATTCTGAAATGTTTCAGTAGACGCAGAATAGACTGTTCCTGAACAAACCCAATTAGAATTCACTGTTTTGCATTTGTCAGCTTGTAGGGTGATTATGTTTGTTGAAGCAGGAAACATGAAAAGTGTGCAGGACCCTCACCGTGATTCTTATTTCGGGCCTCCCAATGGCCGGCCTTTCAATTTTATCAAGAAGAAACGCGGTAAGAAGTCAGAAAATGTCTTACAAACTTTCTGAATGAAAATTTTCTGTCAATATTATCATAATTGTTGTTATGCTCCTTAGCGTAGAAACACTCAGTACCATGAATAAACTGATGCAAATGAACCTCCAAGCCATTTTAATTTTTTTTATTAAGGAGGTAAAAAAGTAAGAAAAAAAGTATAAATAGTATAAATAAAGCGTAAAAAAATAAAAAATAAGAGATAAAATAAAAGATATAAAAAGAGATAAAAAGTATAAATAAAGCGAAGATAATTAAGCACTTAGAAGAAGTGAGTTTATGAAGCAGAGTTCAATCTTATTTGCCAAACGCTGATCAGAGCACATAGAGTTTAAACATTTCCAGACATACACAGTTATGTCACTATCCAGAGTCACAATAAGCAAGGGAAAGTAGAGAGGCGAAAGAATTAAAGGATCAATAAAAAATAAACATGACTTGCTTTATTTTGAAGATTAAAAGTAAAAATTACGCAAGTTTGTCATCTTGACAGGCTTAATATAGGTTCAGACTGATGGCCAATTTTTTTAATAAATTATTTTAAAATAAGAAAAAAAATCTGAAAGCTTTCAAATTTTACATTGAGCCCAAAAGGGCGTTTTTTAACATTTTGTGTGTTAACCTTACTTATTAAATATCATGTTCTTTGCTCTTAAAACACATAAAATTTAATTCAATAGCAATATCACAAAATATTTAAAAACAGCAAAACAGCAATCTTTAGAATTTCTGATACACAGCCTCGCGCGCTGGAGATAAAAATGTTTTTTCCGTACAGTGTTGCCATTGCTAGTTTTGAAATCATTGAGTTTGTTAATAAAAAATTCATTAAAGGTTTGCAAAATTTGAAATTGGTAATAAAACAAATTCGAAATTCAAAATTTCGGGCTTCCATATATCCATGTTCGGTTGGAGGACTACGTTATTCAAAATTTGATATCTCAGATACGTTGTATTTTCATAATGCGAGAAACTTGCATATATTCATGTAGCTTCTTCATTATTTAGTTTCTTTAAATATAATTCAGGACTGTAATATTTGGTGACAACAATTTGAAAAGTGAACGAACGCAAAATGCCCAAACGAAATCAATAGCTCTTGTGGCCTAATGCTCTTTGGGCTAATAATATGATTTTAGTTATAAATACAGAGAACGAACACTTGGTTATTAAATTTTTCGTTCAGTTTTGAGGATAGACTGAAAAGCAAACTTAGCATCAATTTTCATGCTCTGGGTTAGACTATTCACTGCAAATCACCCTCTGAATCTTTTCAAAATATTAGGTAAGAGTTTCAGTGATGCAAGTCGAAGTCCTATTACCTCTTACATGAGACCCATCATCTTTAAATCAAGTGCACATACGGGGCGCACTCGCCTAATTCCTTCTCTTTAAAATTAAACAGAAAGGCAACTTTAGTGTCTAACTCAACTCGAAATCTATAGAATGTTATTCCCAATCTAAGTCACACTAAGACTACTGTTAGTCTGATTTCAAATTTTCTATTGATTTTCCCCTTCCAGATTAATTGTTTCTCTTTCAAAGTATTCTGACTTCAACAAGAGACGACGAGGATGAATATTTACAGCTACTAGAACGAAAACACTGAAAATAGAAAAACTAAAAGGTTTTACGCAACAGTGAAACATTTTGTCTTGGCATCTTTCAGCAGATGTATTTCTGCTTGTCTCTACTTGCAAAGAAATATAGTTATTCAAAATGGTACATACCCAGACCATGATTTCAGAATATGGTACATACACAGACCATGATTTCAGAATATGGTACATACACAGACCATGATTCCATCATTTATGCGTAGATGTATTGCCCTATTGTTGTCAGAATTACTGGGTTTTTTTCCAGCTTGCAGTAAGTCTAGAAGCTTGCAATAGTTCATTTAGAAAGCCTAGCCTAGTCAATAAGCAGAAACAGACTTCAGTTATTGATGCTTTAATTGTGATTAACTCCCCAATTTCAAAACAAAATTTTCGCACCTGAGACAATGAGGAATAAATTATTGGTCTTTTCGTATACGAGGACTTTATGTAACTTTTCACTCATGATTCTTAGATATACTTCGATGTAATGAAGCAGCAGCTAATTCTCTGACAAGCTGAGGAGTATTTGCCCCTTACTTTTGGCGACTATCGTCAATAAATGGTGCTCCGAAGCAAATTGTGGTACGTTTAGGCCTGAGATATATCACTTGCGTCTCTGAATTATTTCCAGACTTCGGGAAGAAATGTTTTGTGCATCTTAAGTATTCATCTCCTAGCTTTTTGAATGTCCGCCATTTTTATAGTCACTCAGACGCTTTATCAGATTATATATAACACATATCTCACCAACCACGCACGAATTTCAAATCCCGCTACTTAATCCCTTCCATTGAAATATTTTTCATATATCCTTGAACATATTAGAAAATACAGTTGCAATACTTTGCAAATTAGTGCGTAGCGATTCAAATACTTTCTGTTTATTCTATGATACTGATATTGTGTTGCCAGTCCGCAAAGTTTCTTAGATTTTATGTAATATCATGGATGTTTTACATATTCTTATGATGCTTCCTTTATTTTGTATCTCCAATGTATTATAAAAATCATGTAGCAAGATATAAAACGTCTAAATGCTGAAAAACAATTACTCGGATGTGTAAAGTTGTGATCAATTAAAATGTGCTAATTTACGTCTATCGATCTTCATGGCAATTAAAGCCACGAAGCAATTTTTGTTTAAGCACAATTAATCATTCTTTCGTATAAAGGTTTACTATTGAATTATCTTCATCTCTATGTCACAGCTTCTGAATAATCATACATTTGATGAATTAAATATTAATTAGAAATTACGCATTAATATTTCCAGAAAATAGGAAAAAAAGATTATTTTTCTAGAAGTTTTCATTAAGTTCAAATGGTTTAATTAAAATAAAGATCTAGAATAAAATATATCATAAGAGAAAAATGATAACTTCCAAGCGTTTTAAGATCATTCCATAATACGGGGAGAAGGTAAAATGCCATAAAAATCTTTGCATATTCACCTTACTGAATACTGAATATTGAGGTTACTGTCATTCGTTAGGTGAGGAGGGATTTCTAATTTTATTCGCATGCTGAATAATAACGAGAGAAATTGATACAGTGATTGATGAGTCAGTATCGGAATCAGTGATGGCTACATAATGATAAAGTGATTACTGCAAAAAGACTAGCTAAATGATTGATGGACATAGAATTCGTTAATAATATTCAGCATCCAACAGTGAGTGAAAACATAGAAAGCTTTTCTTTTCGTAAACGTAGGCACAGGCGATTTTGATAAACGATTAGTTATAAGCATAATAATATTTTTGTGCAGGATACTTACTTATATTAAAGAAAACGCATTTTAAGTGTACTGGTTTTCAGATAATTTTTCATTAAATTATTTTAATAATAAATCATTTTCTTGCTCAAGGAAACGCATGCGCAGAATTAACGTTGCTTCATAAATGTCCATATCGGATAAAAAAGGTATAACTATTTACCAATGTTTTACATAATAATATCGGATTCTAGAATTCTGATAATAAACAGAAAACTCAATTCATCTTTAAGAAACATTTATGCTTGATATTTACACTCATTTTTTTAAAAACCCGAAGTGAAGGATGTGCCTCTTTATCTGTACCTTATTAGAATTTTTGAAGGAGCATCAACAACTAATCAAGCTTTTCACAAATGTTTTCTAAAGAGCAATTTATTATCAAGAAGTATCAGCAATTTTTTTATTATTCCCATTTGCGGCACTAGTCGTTATAGGCGTTGGTCACTATTAAAGCGGTATCACTCTATTATGGACGCACCAAATAAGTGAGCCACCCTTGCCTTCTATGAATGGAAAGAAAATAGACAATTTACATCCATGCCTTCCCCTGAATTCGAACCCGAACCCAGCATTTTTGTATTCTATTACGTTTACAGACTTAGGGCTGTTCGAATCAAACCGAATAAGCTTCATGACCTTCTTGATCCACTTGGGTGCAATTTTCGGTTCCGATTATTTTGGCATGGCTAGTGTCTGATACTCCCGTCTCTTTTCATATTAAGGGGAAATGTGTACAGACACTTCTAGCGAATGATTTTCGTAAGGAATGAATCAGTTACGGTTTGGACAGAAGCAAGGTGGCTGCACGATAGCCTTATTTTACACTCTAGGCTAATAGCCTATAATTCTCACAAATTTTTTTAGTTTCCTTTCCTTAAATCTTGACGTTAAAAATTTAATTACTTTTAATTTATAACAGTTTTTTTAGTAATTATGAAAATTATTAATTTAGCTTATGGTTTCAAATTTGACCAGTACTTTGTATGGTTTATAATTTCTTATTTTATACTGTTTAAATTTTATACAGTATTTTTTGTTTCGGATCACGTCGGAGCAAATTATATTTCGATAATTTATTAAAGACTGAAAACAAGTGTTTGATTTTTTATACTTTATTGCATTCTTTATTAGAATTGTAAACAATTTTACTGACCTTGTAGTTGCTTAAACAAAAGTTTATATCAATTCTAAAAATAAAACAGACACCATTTGACTCCAGTATAACATAAATTAACTGAGATATTTAATTATAAATTTTGAACTCATATTCAGAGATTGTATACAAATTGAAAAGTGAAATATTTAAATTTACATATAAAACTAAAAAAGGCATGTCAGTTCGTAAAAACGTTTCTAATTTTAATAGATTAAAAGACGAGCACTATTCTGAAACGTTTTGATCAATACAAATTTTTCCAAAAAGGAGCTCTCATTCTCAGTCTCATCGAACTCATGTACTAGAAAACAGTGGTTCTGGGAAGCAGTATTAATGCATAGCGAATTCGTAACTTTATTTGTATAACTTGAAAGAGAAGTTATTTTTAGTCTAAAGTTTCTTTTCTATAACTATTAGATTATGATCCAAAGTAATAACCTTGCATATGAAACTATTAAAACATTTTGAGCATTCCAAAATTTATGAACTACTCATGTGAAAATGCATTGGGCATATCAGATATAGCAAAATTATAGATTAAAGAATATTAAACACTATTAAATTACAGAAAAATATCACTGAACGACATTGAAGAGAAAAATCAACCTGGAAATATTCAAAGTTATTTTTTGACTGAGCTTTCAAGAAAAGCCGAAAAAGATAGCAAAATTTCCAGACATTGAGATTAAATATTTCAGTTAATTTTTATTGTTCAGAAGTTTAACTGTTTTATTTTAATTTTTATGATGAATATAAATTTATACTAAAGGCAACTGTAGGGACAATGGGACAGCATAAAAAGTTAGTTTTCATGATATTTTAAAAAACATTTTATTTATAAATGCAAAAACATGAAAACTTGCTTCATTAAAAATTTTTTATATCTGAAAATATGATCAGCTGCAACGTAAAGGTAACAAAAGGACATTTATGAACATGGTTAAAACTACAGATGAGTAAAAAGGAATTTAGATCTGTTGCTGCAAAAAACTTTTTAGTTATACATTAATAAGAAAGGTAACTTGCTACAAAATATTTTAAGTATTTAAAGGAATTTTGTACGTTAATTCCTAGGCTTCAAAATACCTCATTTCAGTAGTAAATGGTGGAAAAAAAATATTCTAGTAACTGAAAAGTAAACTATCACGTGTTCATTACTTAACTCCAGAGAGAAATGAGCCATATTCATCAGTAATTTGTAAAACTATTACCTTAAAATTTACCGCAAGTGTTAATAAAGATTACACTACTGAATATCGCTTGAAAGGGTCGGTCATAAATCCATGGTTGCAGATCAAGAAATGAATCAAAGAAACTAAGTTTTGAAATTGCAACAAATTTTTTCATTAGTACTTTTTAGTGAAAATATGCGAAGCGAAAATTTTTATATGGAACCCATATAAAAGTAATGCCAATAACAAAAAAAAAGAGATTTGTATAACCGATACAGTCCAAAATCATCAAAAGTACTCAAAATACCATCCTTCATAAGCCTTAAATTAAAATTACGTTAGTTCCCGAATACATATTTCTGAAAGAGAAACTTTGTTCCAGATTACCGTTAATTTAGATACACGTGTTTCAAGTTCCAGTTTTTAAAAGTGATGAAATTCCTAATTTATGAAATAATTTTTTACAATCTTTAAAATGGACATTTTCCGATGCGGTAAAAATAAATAGGTTTATATTTATATTATATAATTTCAGCACTTATTTGTTTATTAATTCCTCAAACTGGAACCATGGGACTATAACGAACTATTCAAGAAATACTTTGTGACGATATATTTTTAAGTACTCTATTTAAGTAAATTAGAATTTAAGTAAATTATTTAAGTATCCTTAGAACTTCCAAGACAATTAGCTCAGTGCAGAATAAAATTTGAACCAGAATATGAAAACCAGCAACACCTAGAAATTAATGGGTATAACACATCATTAAAGTTAGATACCTTTAATATATTTCCCTTTCATAATCAATACACGGCAGCATTTCTTTCTGTGTATAAACAAAGAACTAGTCATGTTGAAAATGTTGGCTTTTGTTTTCAGTTAATTTTGATACATAATCTGAGTAAGAAAACATACATTCATTCATTAATAATTTATGATGCGAAGTTAAAGCTTTAACACTATGTTCTAAAATTTACTTCAAATGTTAAAAATATATGTTAATAATTATATATATCACCATTTAAAAAAATCGTGGCAAACAAGGATCCTATTGCCTCACAGCTCCGGAAGTCTGAGTAGATAGAAAAAACTACCTCTTATTAAAAAAAAAACTTTTATCCAAAACTAAAAGGAATTATTCCTTGCCGGGTTTACTCAACAAATATTTCAGTCTGTTTTTTAGCAAAGAAAATAATATATCAATTAAGAGGATTCGTAGTTTTAAATTTAACTAATAGACGTCTCATTTGTTTTACATAAATGAGATCTGAAAATAGAATTACGCCAACTGAAAAAAAAGTTGGCAACGGATAAAATAAATATGCGAATTAAAATAAGCATTAAAAGCAACACCAACCTGTAAATACTCATTAAGGCTGTTGGGATCTCTGTTTACTATATCCATTACAGGTGTGGTTGAGGCCTTTGGAGCCTCACCACCGAAAATCGTTGATGCAGCCGTTCTATCAGGTGGAATTTTGTCTGTTGAGAGGTTATTTATTAACTGTCACTCTATCACTCCAACAGACTCTTTGCTCTTATTCCAGTTAGCCAACGCCGTACCTTTTTTGTCACTTCTTTCTTTTTGGTCTCGTGTGGCGAAGTGAAAGCTTACACCAGCTAAGGATTTTTTCGATTCCCGAGTTGCCTTGGTTACTCGGATTGTATACAAACCTATCCACGTTTGAATACAGTGTTTTTGTTTAGGAGCTCTCGTCAAGCATAACGTTACATCACATCGATGACATATTGCTTGAGTAGTAGGAGGATTGCTTAATTATTTGTCGCACGTATTTCTACGCGCTCTATAACCTTATTTTTCGTGTTAGTACGAGTTAGTATTTTTGCAATGCGCGTTTAGATGCCTTGATTACAGGTTCGTCGCAAGCTTTAAAAAATTTAAATTTCTGGAGCATTATTTGATTGTAATTTATATATAATAATTTAACCCTTGCTAAAATTTAGGCATGAAACATTAGCGATCTTTAATTTTAAAAGAATTTTTTTCTTGTTCTGTTAGTTCTTTGAAAGAATCCTTTTAAGTCCACTCGATAAACATGAGTAATTTAATTTATGATGGACTGGCTTCACGAGAACTGAAGCAAGTTTTCTATAAGCAATGGAAATTCTTTTGAAAACATGTTCTTCGGAGACATATCTTTCAATATTAGTAGCGTATTACACATTCACATGATAAATATGAGCTGATAGCCTTTAACAGCCAGTTAGAAGTTCACATGGATGTCTCAAGCCAAACAAAATGCTTTCCTTCCTAATCCATATTTATCACTTATGATCCCTTTAAAAAAATTCTAAAAAATACTATAATTTTACTTTGTTGTATTTTAAAGTCTTATTTTGCTAATGAATAATAGGATTTCTCTTAAAGAATGTGTATAAATGTATAATGAAGCGAAAGAAATGTAATAAGTGAAGTACTCGCACACACACATATATATACGCGCAGAGTTATGTTCCTACATTTTTTACTTTAGAAACATTTTTTACTTTTTACTTCCTACATTTTTTAGAAAAACAATGTTCTGCTTTTCTTTAAATCGCTTTAGATATAATTTTATTATCTTATCTTAATAAGGTGATAAATTTTAGAGACAAATTAATGACTTTTAAATCGAGTACATAAAATTAGCTTCGAGGTTTCACCCTTTCACTTTTAGACATTTTATAAAAGCAAACATTTGTATTATTATTATATATTAATATTATTATTTATATTAATTTATTAATATATTATTATAATTATATTATAACTATTATAAATATATTATTATACTATATTAATTTGATTTGTCTTGTTCTAACAGTTTTTTAAAAGTCTAAATGTGATTTTCTAAAGCGAGTGGTAGTGAGTGTCCGTCTGTTGTTAAACGGAATATTTTTTCCATGGAAGTGTGTTTCACATACACTAATATTTCCGCCATTTCACTTTTCCATCGAGCATTGATGAACTTTTGTTCCCGAGAACAATTCTGAATATGCTGTGTATAATCACACTGAGTCTCTGACAATGTGTTATCCAACAAACATATCTTATTAATCCCGAAGATTGCAGTTTACACATAACACCTGAAATTTCAAATTTTGTTTGAATTTACTCGTAATAAACAGGCAATTCCAAAATTTCCGTTTTTGATGACATTTTATATATCACTTCATAGCTTTAATTTACAGTGAGTGAAGAACTAATTTTAGGTAACAGAAGCCAAACGCAGGTAAATAGGTATGATAAATATGAAGTCTTATTAACTGTCATATACGAAACTTCACTATCACCTAATAACATCAGCCGACTAGGGAATGTTTTAGAGTTCCTGCCAAACTGATTTAATAATCTGAAAAATTATCGCGGAAGTGACACGGGAGAAAGTTATTTATCTCATCACCAATGTTCAGTGCTGAAAAATGTATTCTAAGAATCGCATAAAGTTAAAAAAGAGTTGGTATGCACCTCTTTTAAATTGGAATGAACAATCCCTAAATTAACACTTTATCTCTAGTAAAGCTACTATGACGGATCAAATGAAAGACATTACAGCATCGCCTGGTGGAAAATTAAAGCAATTATTAAGTTTAAAGCAAGCTAGAAATGACTAGCTAGGAGTTCTCAACTAGGAAGGAATTTCGTAGTTTCCGGTAGCGATGTGACCAGCCTTACATTTAGCTATTAAGTATTCACTTTTAGTTTATAAATATAAAAAACTATATATTAAAGATTTGTTACTCAGATTAGATTCAAGTTGCCAAATGCACTGATATGTTAACCCATGTGTTTTTGCTTCACTCTCTCTGAGCTCCAACTTGAAATAAAAAAAACATATGGCAAGACAAAAACTTCTATAATTCACACAAACAAACTGTAAAGCTAGTTCTACTTTACAGCTTTACAGTTGATCATTTTACTATCTTGCTTTATCCAAGTTATAGTTTATAACGTCTCTATTTCTACAGTAGCTGATACCGAAATCTCTTTCATTAAATCGGATATATCTACTTTCTAAAAAGAGAATAACATATACAGATTGTAACTCTTATCCCCCATTAAAAAGAGTTTGCCTGAATATGTGAGCTCTACAGCAGCAAACGTTTAGCAACAGAGCAACATTTAATTTGGCAAAAGTAAGAGCATTTTGAATGAATAGAACGCAAAATATTTAAAACAAAGCTAAAGTTTATTATTCTTTAACAATGTTGAAGCATCAGCTTTTAAATTATCATAAAAGTCACTGCTTTTCTCTATGGATCTACTGTAAAGAAGGAAAGAGAAAGGAAAGCAAAGTACTTTTCATCTGTATTGCTGGATTTAAATCATTATATAACTTACAATCTAACACAAAAAGTGATCTTTTAGTTTAAAACTTGTGCGAAAGTTTAGGAAAATTTTTACCAGAACAGCTTTGCCTAAAATTTAAACTAAGTATTTTCTTTACGGATATACAAAGGAAAAATCAAGTAACTGAAGTAAATCATTTTGTATGTTAACGTTCTTAATTGTCTTGAAAGAATACGTTTCCTCTTTTTTTTTCAAAAGTTAATGACGTTTATAGCTTGCTATAGATTTCTTCCTTTAAACTAATAAATGGGGTACAAGTTTTTATAAATTATTAGTCCAAAGGGATTTAGTCCCGAAGGACTATTACTTTCGTTTTGCGATTTTGCGTTGATTCACTCTGAATGCCCGATTCACTTTTCAAATTGTTGCCACTAAATGTTATCGCTCTGCATTAAAGTTTAAAAAATGAAAAATCTGCATAAATGTATGCATGTTATTATTATTATTTTTTTTTTTGACGTAGCTTTCTCTTCAAAAATCGTCTGCGTGCGTTGCACGGGAAAATAAAAAGGAATTTTAATTACAGTTCTAAATAAATAGCCAAATAAATGTGAAATTCGTAACAATATTCTCTAAAACTTTAACGAATTTTTCATTAACAAACTCAAAGATTTCAAAGCCAGCAATACCAACGTTGTACAGAAAAACATTTTTATCTCCAGCGCGTGAGAGCGTGTACCGAAATTTCTAAAGATATGCTCAATTTAAAATTATTTTGCGATATTGCTGTTGAACTGAATTTTATGGTTTAAGTGCGAAGAACATGGTATTTAACAAATAAAGGTAACACACAGAATGTTAAATAAACGTCCCTTTGGACGTAATTTAAAATCTGAAACATTTCAGATTTTATTTGTGCGTATTGTTATGGGTTTTGTATTTATATTTCATTATTATTAAGTTATTCTTACGTTTTTAAAATTTTACATTGATACTATGAAAATACCGTTTAAAAAATAAAACAAACTTAAAAAACTCTATTTTAAGATCAGCGTTTTTCTTTCAAACAATCAATGTAGTTAATATCTCAAAATATTCTGAAAGATTTTATGAATTCTGTTAATTAATTATGTTAATCTATTCTCTGTTAAACGAAATGATGGAAAATATATTGAACGTATAATCAGATATAAGAATTTACGGCGAGAAAATTCCTCAAGCATTCAAGTGTTGCCTTCGAATGATTAAACTGATGTAAAATAGTAGTTTTAATCTTAAGAATGACGCGCCTTTGGTACACCGAGGTATTGAATTCATTTTGGATAACATGTCACTAAGAAACTGTGAATATAGAAAACGTTCGTTCTTCATGATAAGAAGGAGAAAAGAGAACAAGAACTTTAATTTACACTTTTAAACAATAGAAATTATACAGTGCAACTAAAGATTAAAGAGAAGTCCGGTAGTAAGGAAAGCTAGGGCTACTACTATATAAGCTATATCAAATGTCAAAGCGCTTTCTCGTTATGAATAAAATCATCGCTTTTAAAAAGAATGTGTTCACCGACATTTTTTTAAAAGCGATAATTTCAAGATGTGCTGTTTTAATATAAAAACGAATAAATCTGTTTAATATTGATTCCTGTGCTTTTTTCTCAGAATAGTTCTATTGACATTGTAATAATAAAAATAGGAAGAATTTTAATAGCGTCATTATCTGTGACAACTGTAAAAGGCTTTATATATATATATATATATATGTAAGAAAAATAAAGAATATGTCTAAGATTAAATTAACAACGTAAATTTCCCTTCTCAATTCTAAAAATAATAACCTCTCTACGCACTGCGTATTTCTAGATTGATCCATGTCATATGGCACTTACATAATTCTCATGATGTAAATGGAACTAAAAGTCAAGTAACCAATAATAATTTTACAGAAGTATTAACTATCCAATCAAAATGCATTGTAAACCAAAACTAACTCAGTCTGAATTGGGATTTCACCCTGAACGTAACGCACTTGCTCTTTACGCTTCGGTCTAGTTGGACTGCTGTCTGCTGCTTTCTTCTTTCTTATTGAAAATTAATCTAAAATGTGAGCTATTTTGGAATAGGCACATTTCATGTGCCAAGTTGATTGTGGCCACAACAAGCGGAAATAAAAAAAAGAAGATTTAATCTGCCTTCGCCTCCAATTTCCTATTCGTTATGGATCAACACTTCTACGACCTTAAAATTCCTGCTTGTCATTACTACAAACTTTTTTTTATTACAATGATATATACATATTTCTATTAAGAAGTATTCACTTAGTCATCGGAGAGGTTAGATAACAAATAACTGATTTTTTTATCCTGAATGTATGAAACATATCGTTCATAAAATATTACCTTATGATATATAGCATGTAAAACAGTCTTCCATGCCTGTCAGTTCTGCATTTTTAAGGAAGAACTGCTCATAGCCTTATATATACGAGCTTGATGTGTTGAAGGTGTTATGCACAAAAATGTTTGTTTGGCCTGATGTTAAGTGATTTACTTCTCATCTCAACTACAAACAGTTGTCGAACCACTGCCTGAAGTTCAGTCAATATTATAGCCCGGATTCCATGATCACTTAAGACAGGCATTATTGTCCTTGCACGAAGAACGTAAGGGGAAGTATTGAACTTGCATGAAGATATGCTGGCGTAGTGCAGGCATATAAATGCGTTTTGTTTCCTTCTCGCTTCATTTTTCAAGTTTGGTATTTTAAAATTTTTTTTATATATTGATAGATCGGATGCGGACAGTCTTCGTCGTTGCGGCATGGAGTTTCGAGCTCACTTTCTGGATGTCGCGGGTGTGCATTCATTCCAGTAAATAATTTTATGATTCCTTTCTGTTCTAATCATGTTCCCTGGCTCATTACGTTGAACTTGGTCTAATTCTTTTTTTCTTTTTAGGTACGGGATTATTGCATGAGCTTGTATTGTAACGTATCGAGTGGCCACATTCAACCCGACGCTACTGCCATGGCTATATCAAATCTACAAATTACAGCTCTGGTTTTATCTGGTGATCGGACTTATTGTTTCTTCGGAAGCATTTTTAGAGTCATTAGGAATTTTTGAAACAGGTGATGTAAAAAATGAACAGTGCCCTCCCCGGGACTCGAACCGGGACCTGTCGAATACGCGCCGAGTGTGCTAACCATTATACTACGAAAGCATGCGGAAAGGAGGGGGAAAATACCTTATATAATCTCCCTTTTAAAAGGCGATTGGCGATTAGGGGACCCAGTCGCCAAATCCTGGTGGTAAAGAATCATCATACACCACTTTATTTAATTCGGGCGCCACTATAGAGTCATTAGGATTTTTGAAGCAAGAGATGTGAAAAATGAGCAATGCCCTGGAATCTGGACGTCTCGAATACGCGCTGAGTGTGCTAACCATTACACCACGAAGGCATGCGGAAAGGAGCGAGAAAATACATTCACATACAATGTTTTGAACGGGCGCCGAGGAGCATAAAATTGCCGAGACAGTTTCTAACAGTTTAACAGCTAAACAGTTTCTGCAAAAAAACTCAAAGTGTCTACCAATTTTAGGTATGAAAAGTAACAAAGGAATTTTTTTCTTTATGATTCATTTTGGTGATTAATTATTTACTTGTTGAATACTATTGATTTAATTGTGTTATTTTTTAGGGTTCGTTCTTCTAAACAATGCAACTCGTGTTACTTGAATGCAGGTGGTGTTATGAGGATGATGCGATTCACCTTCTGAAAAGAGTTCCCATGGCAACATTGAAGAAGAAGAAGACAGAGCAGACCACATAAAACATCGTGGAAATACGGGAGTAGAAGTACTATCTTTGTAAGGAGTACCAAAGTTTATTTTTAACTTAAGGTGCTGCGCCGACTTTGATTTAAATGAGAGACATCAGAAAAGTCGGGTAACCAATCGAAGAGAAATAATGAACATCCCTCTGAAAATTCTGATCTTGAAAGGTAAAGTCTGTCGTCTGCATTCATAAATAAATTCTGGTAAGTTCGTATAAAATGATTTTCCTCAAAATTAGGTAGAAGAAGATTATGAAGTACCGGTTGACCGTCACATAAACATCTATAAAATTCATATTATAATACGAATTTTATAATTCAAGCATTATAATGCTTGAATTCAAAAGGAGACTTTTATAGTTTTCGTTAAAGGCATCATTATCGACACATGCCATCACAATACGGTTAGGCATTTGACTTAATAATATCATAATTATTATAGTTAATTGAAAATATTGTCTTGAATAAAACCAATATTTCCAGTTGGAGTGTAATATGCTTTGCAGAGCACTGTTTTTAAGGGATATTTGGCTGTTAATTTTTCTAGGCTTTTTGCATGTCCTAGAACAACACTACGGCTGACTCTCGCTTTTCTATTAAACAAAGAAGCACGTTTAAGTAAAACTTAAAATTCGCCATCTCTCAGTAAACGAAATTCAGGTTTTCTGCGTATAAGTTTAATTTTCATATCCACTGTATTCAATAACAGTCTTTCCTGATGAAACATATCCAACTGGCAACTGACCAGTCATATTGACTGAGGCACTCAGTTTAAACATTTCTGCTTGCTACTTCAATTCTTCATTAAATTGAGTGTTATCAGTATGGAAAACTTTCGTAAGTCCTGTTGTATTTTTAAAAAACAAATCTATCAATTTCTTAACAACAACAGTTTTACCCGAACCTGTAGATTCAACAAGTAGAATGGTGTTCTAGTTTGGGTAGTTCCATCTTCTGAAATGACAGAATCTTGAAGAAATCATTAATTTTAATACGTTACAGAAAACGTCTACCAGGAGTACCTCTACCATTGTTTAAGCAATAAAAACGTACTTAATAAAAACTGGCATCTCATCACATCACAACATACCAGAGGCATCAATTTTTTTTATTTTAATGCGAAAAACACGTTTTTGCAAAGAGCAAAAAAAGACGCATTGTTTCTCAATTAAAAATGGAAAAACGCGAGCTGCAGTGCAGGTATTCCAAATAATAATTACAAAATGAAATGTATTTCAAAATTCAAATCAGCTTTCACGCTTTAAACAAGGAACATGGAAGTCGAATTACTATTAACTATAGAAAAGAATTTCCGTTCTGCAACGCATTATTTAAATTCGAATTATCGTTAGACCTGTGAGGGAAAACTGAAAACAAAGTCTGAAAATAGGCATAAAATTCAATGGTTGAGCTGGAAATGAAAGCTTGTCGCCTTTTCCTAGTTTATAGTATTTTTTTCAACCAGTATTATGTTTTTTAAGAGTCTGGATTTCACAATACTTCAGCCAGCGTCTTTAACCAATGCACAGATCAGGTATGTATTTTTGAATGGCAATCCATAATGAAGAAATATCCTTCTATGTGTAAACGAAATACATTTTAACCAAAAGCAAGCGCTAAGCAAGCTTCATAATAATAATACTTCGACAGAGTAAATCACTACGTAATGTAAACTCTTTGATGCGTTTGAGAGTGCAGTTGATAAGTCGAATCACATCGTAGGGTAGACAGATGCACAGTTTATTTTCAGTGACTTTCAACAAGTTGGTCTATATTTATATGATAAAACTAAATAAATATGCTTGTTTATCGAGCAAAAAATGGAAAAAAGTGACGAATTATCTTAAAGCTTTTTTTAATGGTTAGACTAAGAATATGTGTTGCTTCAGAACGACGTTATAACGAAAGGATATCATCCTTATATTTGAGTCAGCACGATAAATTTTTTTATCATAATTAAGAAAGATCTGCGATCTTTGAAGTAATTTCTTATATGATAAAATGATATTTTTAAATTTTACTTTGATACATTTTTAATTAAACTCTGAATACTTTCGTCTAGCTATTTATTAATTTTCATTTGCATTAATGATAAATAAAAGACAGACATAACAAAATTCAACTACAATATTAATGTACATTTTTCAGTTTCCCACTCGAGGATGGTAGTTTAAAACAATGTGAGGTGCATGCTCATTTAATAATTTTTATCTGCCCTAGATATTACTGGTGCCAGCTCTTACTTTGTCCATCAATTACCAGCTTGACATACAGACAGCTCAGATAATGTGCGACAATACCGAAGACCAATACACGCAAATAATCTATTTTCTAGCACGGCGGAAACAGCATTGTAAAAGAAAAATGTTATGTAAACAGCTCACGAATGTGCTTGTAGAAACATTTGAGAACAGAACTGAACTTATTTCCCTTAGGAATACAATACACGTGCACTAGATGATAATTTCACAAAGGGTGGGGCGCGAACTCAATATTTTTGTATTAAATTATTATTTCTCTGTTTAAGTTTTATAATGTAAATTGCAATGTTCAGTGTATGAGCTGACTAATATTCGCAACAGAGTTTCCTGATAACAGCAATTCACTTATTAACCGGTAGGTGTAATCATTCCAACAACATGAGTCTTATTAAAGAGTGCATTATTTTTTGCAAGTACAGCATTGAACAGTTTGTACAATTAATTGATGTAAATTTCCGACAAATGAACTGCGCGCCATACGACTGATGGGATTGACTGTTTGGTTAGCTAGAAAAAAAATCTGATGTGGACACCACATGACTTTGTACGTCCTATTAAATTATGCATACTTTTTACAGAACTTCATTTAAATTTATCTCTTCGAATTAGTCTAATTTAATTAACAGAGCCCTGAAGGCAAGTTAAAAATGATACCAAAAACTGCAAATTTTAAAATAAAATATGCCGGTATATATAATACAAAGCACGCTCATGTACAATGCTCAATACTGCACAATATTAATATTCTTATACCGTATATCAGTCTTCAAAACCTGACAAATAGGAACGGCATGGTACCCTGCCATGCCGTACCTATTTGCCATGCAGCCCTATTTTCCATCTAAAGGCATGGCACGGCGTGCCATGCCATTAGATGAAAAATAAGGTTGCGTCTTTGCAGCATAAGCGTATTACAGTGGTACATTGTGCAGTTTCAACATTCAGAATTAACTTTTTTCTCTCTTTATTAAGTGAACTTATACTATAAATGGGATTTTAAACAATCGCGTAAAAAGATTTAAAATGAGTTGCATTTAACCGCAGGTTGTACATCATTCTCGTAAATCGTCTAAACCTACGTCAAAATTGCACAATTCTGTAATTTTTCTTAAGTGACAGAACACATTTTTTAACTTAATATACCTGATTTAAAATAAACTTAAGAAAATCTGATGTGTACACCACACGACTTCCTTATACGGAATATTAAATTATACCAAATTTTCCTTGCACTTCATTTAAACTTATTGGATTGAATTAAATCTACTTCGTCAATAGCGCATACACAATAGAATAAATGCATTCTTCAAAATTCACTATATTTTTGTACAATTGACACACTCTGGCCCTAGGTTCACTTAACAGCGTTAAATCTCATTCCTTTTATAATTCAGAATGCACAAAAATTATGTATATCATCTGAAGAGTTATCTAATCGTTGCCCATGTTCTATTTAAATACTATAATAAATCTAAAACGATGTACAAAAGAAATTAAACAAAGAAAAGAAAATGGAAAGAAAGAAACAGTTTGTATTGATTTATATTTATTTTAAATAACCAGTTACATTTAATTTTAAGTTACTTTCCTATAAGCCTTCATTCCCCTAATTGTCAGTGCCAGAATATTTAAATTTGGTAGCGCGCGTAAAAAATGCAAATTCTACCAGTGGAAGAATAAGCTAAATATCGACGTTCCAGTAGAGAAAGAGAGAGTCCGGGAAATTGACGTACGTGCTTATATGCAAACTTCTGTTTAGCAGTTACTGCTGGTTTGAAGTGGCTTAAGCGCTGTTATCTTGCTGCCACTAGACGCCTCTACACGCTGCAGGCTACAGGATTATATGAGTCCTCTAGTTTAATTCTTCTAATTGTGAATATCTCTTATTTTAAGTTTGATTATACTGTTTCAGTTACCGCCCAAGTTGGGGTGTAGTATGTTAGCGTCAACTTGATGCACTGTAAATAAGTTAAAGAGTTTAATAAATGGCAGTTTTAACCTTTTCTCAGTGCAATCACTGTTTCTCAAGTTTCTACACAACAGAAGGACAGTAGAACTTCTGGCGCCCTAACATCTATTTCGAATCCAATGGCCAATAATCAGGACATACTACCATCCTTGCAAGAGACAGAAGTTGTAGACTCGATGGTGACAAGCCCATTGGATGGATTTGGTTTTTTAATACACACGATGCCAGCAGCTATAAAGCCAGCAGTGGTGTTCGACGGTAAAATCTTCGTCACTTCATTCCTTGAATCGCTTGAGACACACTTTCAGTTGTATCCAATACCCGAAAGGCAAAAAGTAGCCATCGCCTCCAGTGCCCTCCGAGGACAGGCGAAGTCTTGGTGGAAAGGAATAGGAAAATTTTTACTCGGGGAAGTCGGAAGCCTCACCTACAATTTTTAGAATTTCAGAGGGGCAATTCTGAAGGCCTTCCCGATCTTGAAGGATCCTGCAAAGCTGGAAGCCGAACTCTACAGCTTTTATCAACGGAAAGTTGAACATCTTACCGAATTTATCTTGCGTAAAATCCAACTAGTGAATATGCTATATGGAAGGAAGCCCGATAATGAAATTATTGAGATTATATTACCAAGATTATTACCCGCAGTACAAGATTTCGTGGAGCTAAGAAACCCAGGAACGCGGGAAGAATTATTCGAATTATCCGTAAAGTTTCAGAACCGGCGGATAGCGGAAAATTCGAGATTTCCTACCCAGGGTTACTATCAGCAATTCTCCCGACAGCCGGCCGTAGAAAGAAACGAATACAATGGAAGAAAACGCTTTCTCACCAGGCCGTCAACAAGCAAGAATGAAAACTGTAAAACCAAAGACAGCCAGCGTACCGAGCAAACATCAGGAAGAAAAACGAATTTAAACGAATAGAGGGGCCTGAGGAATTGAGGGTTCAGACCCCCTGTGCATCCCTCTAAGTTGTATGTAAATACCGTGGTAGTCAAAAATTCCCAACTACCGGTAATCCAAGTCCTTTTAAACGACGTACTCGTGGACACCGGCGCGGAAGGAAATGTTTTAAGCCGCAAATTCTAATTTCGAAATTTCCGAAGAATAAGATTGTTTAAAAATTGAAGCACAGAAATTGTTGCCGCACAAGGGAAAGTTTGTGAATGTGTCGGCCCATCAGCGGCCGAGCGGTAAAGGCGCTGAACACTGGTAGTTCGGTCCTAGGTTCGAATGCCGCCAACGGGCTGGCTGCATGGACTGCGAAAAAACTTTCATCTTTTATTGGCATGCGCTCATATTATCGTTCGTTTATCCAAAATTTTGCCGATATTGTTGAACCTTTGTTAGTATTAAAACGAAAGAAATCCAAGTTTGCATGGACAGCGGAGGCAAACACCGCTTTGGAAAAATTGAAAACAGCTCTAATTAATAACCCAGTGTTAAAATTCTCGGAAGGGGATGAGAACTTGGAGATCGCGGCGGATGCGTAAGTTTACGCCGTGGGTGAAGTTTTAACTCAAAAAAGGCATCCCTTGGCCTTTTTTAGCAAAACCCTGGGTCAGACTCAAAGGAACTACACAGCGAGAGAAAGGGAAACATTAGCAGTATTAATGGCAGTTCAGAAGTTTAGGGTCTACTTCGGAAAAGCCCCAGTTACAATCTACTCTGATCATGCGGCCGTTGGCAGATTATATTCCGGAAAGAATTTAACTCCTAGATTAATCAGATGAGCCTTAAAGTTACAAGAATACAACTTAATAATTAAGCACACTCCCGGCAAGGAAAATACAGTGGCGGATGCCTTGTGAAGAATTAAACTGGATGAAAATGGGATTCAAACAAAATGTGTTATGTTAACTTCTAAATCTAAGTTTTAGAATCTAAAGTTTTAGATTCCCGTGAAACAATTATAACTGAATTGCCGAGGGATCGAGTTTTCGGTGATATCTATGTTTATTTAAAATAGCCAGATAATTTTGAACATATAGATCTTGCTGCAATTAGAAATAAGGTCGGAAATTAGGAGATCATAGATAATCTATTGTTCTATACTAAACCAGCAAATGAAAACCATTAACTGAAATCAGGACAGGACAGGACTAAGTGTGGGAAGCACCAACACAACGCCATTGGCAGAACTGGTGTCCCTCCTTCACACTAACCGTCTTGAGAAGAACACCTCCGCGGGGCGCACTTACGCCACCCATCAGTGTTAATTGAAAAGTTATCACCAGGGCATACACAACTTGTGGTACAGAGCACGGCCGGGAGATACAGTTGCTGGTGACAATGACATTACAATACAATACCATACATTGCAGTTAAAGGTGAAGTATAAATATGAATAAATATGCACAAATAAACGCAAATAAACAAATAGAATTGAATGGAAAAACATTAAACATAAATATCTTGGTTAAGTTAATGTGGTATTAATGTGATGTAATTTGGTACAGTGTAATACATATTTGGGAACTGCATAGTGGGTGTCGTCGGTTTAAGTTGATGGGTATGCACAGTGTGCAGTGTCAGTACGGAGTTGCAGTTCATAGATGGATCACAGCTCATGAAAAGTTCATGGCTTCAGTCATAGTACATACATTACCAATTTACCAGTACCAGGTATGCCATTTTTTTATGTGCGTAACTGTGGTCGTATTGTGCAGGTGCTAAATCAGTACTGGCCTTGATACATTAAGATATTTTATTGCATAAGATAATCTATAATGGCACCCCCATTGGAGAACTAGCGTTTGTGACAGACAAGGAGAAGAAGAAGCATTTATATCAGTTATGGTGCACACAGTTCCAGGCCGTGTCGATGCAGTGTGTCAATTATGTTTTTGATATTAATGTGAACTTTCCGGTGCTTTATCAGGAAGCGTTTGAAGTCGGTTCCTGGTGCTGTAGGATGGCGGATATGATGATCCGCTATTAACTGAAATCAGCTATTCCTGCCACACTACGGCTGAGTATTTTGCAGGAACTTCATGATAGCCCCACAGCGGGTCATTTAGGTGTAAGGAAAACGGCGCGTAGAGTACGCGAGGCGGTGTATTTTCCGCAACTACAGAAGATAATAACAGCATATGTCAGGTCCTGTAGGTTATGTCAGTTAATTAACGACGTTTATTATAGCCCAGCCGGGTATCTAATTACTATTCGCGCGACTTTTCCTAGCGAGATCCTCGGAATAGACCTTCTTGGCCCTTTTTCCCAAAGCGAATTAAATAAAAACCGATATCTTTTGGTAATTGCATACCATTTTTCTAAGTGGGTAGAAATAATTCCTTTAAAGCGAGCGTCAGCTAGAACATTTGCAGATGCGTTCTCACATAAGTATATTTTAAAATACGGTGCACTGTTAAAAGTAATAAGCGATAATGGTACTCAATTTATTGGTCAAATTTTTGAGAACCTGTGTAAAGGGCTTAACATACAGCATATGAAAATGGTCCCGTACAGACCACAAGCAAACATCGCGGAAAGAGTTAATAAAAACATTGTTAAAATAATTAGAAGTTATGTTAAAATTATCATAAACGCTGAGATGGCTGTGTTGATGAACTAGCCTATGCTTTAAGAACTACCAATCATGATACAACGGGTAAAACGCCCGCTGAATTATTTATGGGTAGGAAGATTTTGACTCCTTTAGACAAACTTTTTTGTCCAAGAACGAGAACCAGAATTTAAACAGGCAAATATTCAAAAGCTGATTGATGAAGCTTTGAAAAATTCCGATGTAGCAAGAAAGCGGCAGAAAATTTACTACGATAGGAAACGCCGTGAATCAGATTTCAAAGTAGGGAATAAGGTGTTGAAAAGAAAATTCACTTTGTTTAGTGCACCGGAAAACGTCGTATAAAAATTCGCCCATAGATTTGAAGGACCTTGTGTAGTACAGCAGATGGTCGGTGCTGTAATCTACTTAAAAACAGATTCGGGAGAAAGAATAAAGGCTAGTCCGAATCAATTGAAGAGATATTATGATCGTAAAGATTTCGATGTCTTACATGATTTATTCCATGCTTCCGATTTAGAAGAGGAGGCTTCCCCACGGGCAATTCTCACCGTTCCACAAAGTCCACCACCCGCGAAAAAGCAAAGAACCAAAGAAACTAGAAGCACTCAAACCAGCCGAAGAATTCAGAAGAAAAGAATCCCTCAACGTGTGGAAGATCCAACGAAGAAAAATTTAAGCGTGAAAAAAAGTCCCAGGTAGAAACAAGCATGGCCGTGTCATGACAAGATCTCGCAGCAGACAGCGCCAAGATACTTCAAGTAGGTGGCAGACTGAAAAATTACCACAAACAAGACCGATGTACGAAGAACCAGTCTGCCGGACAGTAAAAAGAAAAGACAAGATCTACCGCCAGCATATCCGAAGAGACAACTCATCAGAGGTGAAAAAAGAAAAAATCAATTCCCACCAGGGGACAGGAAGCAGAGGCGGAAAGTCTCATGGAGGAACAAGATCGCATGGACAGATTTCTGCAAGAAACGTATGTCCGAATACCAAGCTTAAAAAAAAAGATAAGTGAATTTTTCTATAAATCTTTTCTGTTATATAAAATAGCATATTTTACCAACATATAAGAATAAAAATACTGAGCTCACCGAGGCTAGTAACAGTACATATATATATATATATTCACTCTGTTACTAGCCTCGGTAAGCTCAGTATTTTTATTCTTTTATGTTGGTAAAATATGCATTTTCTGCTATAAATACACTCTTAGACAAAAAAAAGAGCGACGCACCAAGGAGGAGTTACCCGAATGGGACGAAAATCGGTAGAAGTGATGTACATGTACAGAGAAACAAATGAGTACAATTTGAGAAAAATTGGATGATTTATTGAACTGATAGAGCTTCACAAAGAGAAAACTTAGTAACGCGTTTGTCCACTTCTGGACCTTATGCAAGCAGTTATTCGACTTGGCATCGATCGATAGAGGTTTCGGATGTCCTGCTGAGGGATACGTGCCAAATTCTGTCCAATTGGCGCGTTAGATCGTCAACATCCCAAGCTGGTTGGAGAGCCCTGCCCATAATGCTCCGAGCGTGCTGAATAGGAGAGAGATCCGGCGACATTGCTGCCCAATGTAATGTTCAGCAAGCACTAAGGCAAGCAGTAGAAACATGTGCAGTGTGGGGACTGGCATAATCTTGCTGAAATGTAAGCCCATGGTGGCGTGACATGAAGGGCAACACAACGGGGCTTAGAACTTCGCCGACGTACCGCTGTGCTGTAAGGTTGCGAGGGATGACAACCAAAGGGGACCTACTATGAAATGAAATGGCACTCCAAATCATCACTCCTGATTGTCGGCCTGTCTGCCGGAAGAAAGTCAGGTTGGTATCACACCGCTTTCCGGGGCGTCTCCGGACTCGCCTTCGCTGGTCATCAGGGCTCAGTTCAAAGCGGGATTCATCATTAAAGACTATTCTACTCCAGCCACTGACATTCCAGTGCGAATGAGCCAGACACCACAGAAAACGGGGGCTTGACATTGTGCAGAAGTCAATCGTAGTCGACGCAAGGCGCGCCGTAACCTCAGCCCCCTTTCTGTGAGTCGTCTATGAATGGTCCTTGAAGTCACTGAAGCACTAGTTGCACGTACAATCGATGATAATGATGCATCTGGGGTCATGAGTGCCGCTCTGATGGATTGCTCGGTCTTCAAGTTCTGTCGTTTCTCTAGGCCTACTGCTTCCTTCTTGACGTTGTGTGCGCCCATGGTTCACCCATTCCTGCCAACATCGTCTAATAGTGACATCGCTCCTGCTCAAACGTCGTGCTATTCACCGATAAAACTAACCGGCTTCTTTGAGCTCATCTACACGACCTCTCTCAAATTCTGAAATGTGCGTATATCGTTCGCGCACCTGTATGCAAGGCATAGTTACTGTCTACCAGATTACGCGGAATGAAATTCGTGAAGAATTTATGACCTGGAATAGTAATTTCTCCTTGTAAATATCCTGCCAGTTGCGCAGATGAGATGCGCTGTAGCGACGACCGTTCATTCATTGGCAGCGAAAATATAAAATTTTGCATTTTCCGTCGAAACCTGTATACATATCAATATGTGCCCAATTTGCTTTTTATCTTCTCGGTGCGTCGTTTTTTTTTGTCTCAGTACTCACAGCCCCCGATGCATCATTATCATCGATTGTACGTACAAATAGTGCTTCAGTGTCCGCAGAGACCATTCATAGTAGGCTAACAGAAATGGGGCTTAGGTCACGGCGCAAGGGGCGACGACTATCATTGACCTCTGTACAACGTCAAGCCCGTTTTCAGTGATGTCGGGCTCATTCGCAGTGGAATGTCATTGACTCTAGTAGAATAGTCTTCAGTTATGAGACCCGCTTTGAACTGAGCCCCAATGACCAGCGAAGGGGAGTCTGGAGATGCCCCGGACAGCGGTGTGATACCAACCTGACTTTCTTCTGGCAGACAGGCCGACAACCAGGAGTGATGGTCTGGGGTGCCATTTCATTTCATAGTAGGACCCCTTTGGTTGTCATGCGTAGCAACCTGACAGCACAGAGGTACGCCGACGAAGTTCCAAGGCCTGTTGTGTTGCCCTTCATGTCCCGCTACCCTGAGCTTACATTTCAGCAAGATAATGCCCGCCCCACACTGCATATATTTCTACTGCTTGCCTTAGTGCTTGCCGAACATTACCTTGGCCAGCAAGTTGGCCGGATCTCTCTCCGATTGAGCACGTTTGGAGCATTATGGGCAGGGCCCTCCAACCAGCTCGGGATGTTGAATATCTAACGCGCCAGTTGGACAGAATTTGGCATGATACCCCTCACGAGGACATCCGCAACCTCTATTAATCGATGCCAAGCCGAATAACTGCTTGCATAAGGGACAGATGTGAACAAACGTTACTGACGTTTTCACTTTGTGAAGCTCTATCACTTCAAGAAATCATACAATTTTTCTCAAACTGTAATCATTTGTTTTTTTTTTGTACATGTACATCACTTCTACCGATTTTCGTCCCATTCGGACAATACCTTCTTGGTGCGTCGTTTTTCTTTTGTCTAAACTGACATGCCTATAGTTTTGATAAAATTAAACACAGCTGAATGTAATTCGTATTTTAATTTATGATTTTTGCAGTTTTTTCTGAATTTCGCGACTTTAGGCAATGCCAGAGCTTCTTGAAACATTAACGCAGTTTTTTTCAATATTTCAAAAAGCGCAGCCTATAAATTAAAGACTGCACAAATTATGTAAAATAATGTTATTCTTCTTAAGGGCATTGCTTATATACACTGCTAGACATTGACAATGCAACACCAAGAAGGACTGATCAGAAAGTGATGAAATTTGGAAAAAAACAGAGATAGCAAGCAGCAATAAGTGATCTTTATTTCAAAATGATAGTCAGAATACAGAGCGAGAACAGCGTAGCTCAGTAGGATGTAAGACTACCGCAGACAGCGAAGCACAAAGAAACACGTCTAAGCATAGAACCAATAAGAGTGCGGATGGGTCCCGAGGGATGGCTCTCCATTTCCTTTCAACCATTTGCCACAGTTCGTCTTCTGAACAAGGCAGGAGCAGAGTCTGCAAACGGCGTCCAATCACATCCCACACATGTTCGATTGGTGACAGTTCAGGAGAGTACGGTGGCCGGGGAAGCATCTGTATACCTTGCAGAGCATGTTGGCAGATGCGAGCACTGTGTGGTCGGGCGTTATCTTGCTGAAAAATTGCATTAGGCAGCCCCTGAAGGTAGGGGATTGCCACCGGCCGCAGTACATTATCCAAGTGTCGTTGGCCCGTCATAGTGCCCTGAATACGAAATAGAGGTGGAATGGAATCGTAGGCAATAGCGCTCCAAAACATTATGCCACTTAGTCGCGCGGTGGGGCGTTCCACAGTTACTGCCGGATTAGCTCTGTCTCCACGTCGAATCCACAAATGTATGCAGCGAATGTCACTGGATAAACAGAAGCGTGACTCATCTGAAAAAAAGGCGATTCGCCATTCTGTCATCCACATCGGTCCAGTCCGGCACCATTCTAAACGTTGGCGTCTATGCTGTGGGGTCAATGGCAGTCTTCTTAACGGACGCCGTGAGTGCAGGTCACGTTCAAAAAATCGACGGGAAATGGTTCTCGTCGACATGGGAACATCCAGGGGATCTTGCATAAGCTGCAGAATCACGGTACAAGTGACTTGCGGGACCGCCACAGCTTGTCGGCGGATGCGTCTATCCACGCGTGCTGACGTCACTCTGGCTGCACCTGAACCCCTCCTTCTTCCCACATTCCCTTGTTCCAACCATGTTCGCCATAGCCCATGCACTGTGCTCGCATCCATGTGGGTATCAGCTGCGATTTGACGTAAGTACCAACCCGCCCTTCTCAGTTCGATCACCATACCCCTCGTAAAATCGTCTATCTGCTGGAAGTGCCTTCGTTGACGGCGGCCTGGCATTCTCTCCTTTTACACGTATCCTCCGGGACAAAAACCAAATTTCTTCGATAATTCGTCAGGCAGAAATAACGACACGAATACTGCCCATTCTGCACGTTCCTTCCCTTATATCGCACTTCACGTGCGTCGGAGAGCTGCGCATTCCACATCATTCGCATAACGTGCATCTACTCTAAAATTAGCATAAATTTCTGACCACTCCTTCTTGGTGTTGCATTTTCAATGTCGAGCAGTGTATTTAGACAAAAAATTCTAATCACTTTAGGAAGAAAGCTGCTAGGTAGACTTTGGATTACATGGAAAAAAAAACAGGTTTCTTAAAATGAAAATCAGTTCTCTTGAGCAGCACTTAGGATTACATAATTGATTTTGTATCTACAAACAGAATGTGATCATTAACAAGTAAAGGTACCTACCGAAGATAGTAATAAAAGTAGATTTATAAAGTTCAAAACATCTTTTCTTAGGAAATGTATTAAAAATAAAGAAAATTTGAATCATCAAAGAATTAAACTTTTAATATATCAGTACTCGCATTTATTTTTGTTAAAACTGTATTCCAAAATGCAGTAATTATTTAAGTTCCTAACATTTTCCTCAAGAAATTAGAAAAATCTGTTTAAAAAACTGATTTTCTTAATATTTGCTTTTGTAAACGAAACAGTAATGAGAATTATTAAACAATCTATGTATTCTCTAAAATTCTCTTTACGGTTAAAATCTTCAACAGTAAAAATATTTGTGTAGGAGAATATTTTTAGTCATCATTTAGTAAACAGCAACAAGAAAGCGCAATATAGGTAGATTACCATAACATTCCTCCATGAAAAGGCATCTACGAAATTACATATATCACTAAAAATAACTGAATAAGAAAGAGATGTACTTATTTACTCACATAAAGCTTTGTTAACAATATCTCTTTAAAAGAAAACGACAGTTCTAATACATTGCTAAATCCTTACATTTCAAGCTTCTCAAATATTATTTGCATTTCTAAGTATAGCCTAAAATTTACATATATATTCTTTTGCAGACATTTTTCAGAAATCCAGTGAATAATAATGACATAAGAAATTCGCAGTTGCTCAATGTTTATGAGCTTATTGTTTACGGGATTTTGAGCATATTCGTATACACTCTGAAAGGCTGAATATTCTTCTTTACGTATAAAAAAGATAGAATGCATGCAAAAGAACGAAACACATCGTTCACTACATGTTTTTTTTAGATCATGCATTTAAAAGCATTTTAAATATGAATTTAGTTTTAACACATAGAAAAATAAGAATAAAATGGTGCAATTGAATTCTTAGAATTTTTTCATTATTTGAGCATATGTGTCAGTACCTCAATATGCAATGTAACACCGAAACAATGTTAATAGATAGTATTCTTTTCAATAGGTGCTATTCAAATAACACGCAGTAAAAATAGCATTTATAAAGTGAAAGCATGATACGCTTTACTGGCATGTTAATAACGTGCATAATAGACATATTTGACATTAATGACAGAATATGGTTAATGGTTGGAATGGTAGGTTATTTTGAAGGAATGAAACAAATTTCTTTTTAAAAATAAATTTTCTGAATTCATTGATATTTCATGCTGTTATGGAACCTTTATATTTCTTTGCCAAAAATCCTTTTAACTTTCTGGAAAACTTGCGTAGAAATGACAGTTAAAGAACACTTCTCTTCTTAAAAATACCATTATTACTCAATGCCGGTGAAATAGCAAATCCTAGTTATGCATATTTATTATTGGTGTTTGAATTCTAAAATAATCGACGACAAAGTTTAATTTAGTGACCTCTTATAGAAAGAGACTTGCCATGTGTTTGCTGAAATAAAATTTTTAAGCATACTAATTAGTGATGGTAAGCATTACTTTTCACGTTTCGCTTCATCAATTCTACCAGAGTAAATCTTGGTTTAGACAAACTGCTGTGATAAACAAGTTATAGTATTCTTAAAATGCAGTTTATTTATGCATTTCTAATTAAAGACCATAACAGAAAGAACTATCATGAAATTTCATGAGATTTTAACAGATAGGTAGTTGTTTTATATACGGATAGAAAATTTAAATATTGTAAAGACTGTTATCGAGTATTTAAAGCTAAACCACTCCGAATTAATATCAATAATTATTGTTTTCTCTTTCTCTTTTGAATTCCGTATATAGAGTATATTAGCATAAACTGTCGCATAGTAATTTGATGTTTCATATGAATCGAATAATTTAGATCGTCACCAGTTCTTACAGGAAACTATTGAAAATAGCACTATATTTTGATCAATCTTATCTATTTCAAAAATATAATGAATAAAAAATAAGAAAGATATTTTTAACAGTAAACGCTCCTATAGAGCAAAACCTCTGAGTAGTAGTTAATTACAAAGAATAAATAATAAGCACACAAGAGGCAAAAGAATATAAACAAGTTACTATTTTTAATTTGCAGTTGTAAAAGGAGGATAAAAGAAAATAATTTCTTAAAAAAATGAAATAAAATGCTTATCATCATAAAATACTTGACAACACATTATACAAACTTCTTCCTGAATTTGTAAGAAACTCCAAAGAAAACGACTCACTACAGTTTGAGAGGTAGACACCGTTTTTCACTAACAAAATAAGATTATTCTGGGCAAAAATGACTTGCTCTCTCGAAATAGAATGAAATTAAGAGTAACAAAACGTAGATTTAATTCTACAAGCTATTAGACAATTACCGTAATAAATGAATGCCGTTTTTTTGTATGACCTGCAGGAATATATGTCTTGAGAAGTAACAGTAAATTCTCTTAATTTTGTTTCTAATATCACAACCGTTAGAAGTGAAACCATCGAAACGTACTTTTGTAAAATTTAATTAAATATTTGCCAAAAATGCTTGATTTCTATGAGTAACAGATAATAAATATGCAGACAGTTAACAGCAGAGTTATTTTGGTGTAACTCGAATTTAACATAACTAAGGAAATTCTAAATGTCACTCAATAATAAGTTCTTGAAATATGTATACATTATCATGAACTTGAAGAAATATCATCAGTGTTCTGAAAATTTTAGACTGTAAGATAACTTTATTAATAGTATTTTCGTTCATCTAATTAACTTATTATACTTTAATATTATCTTAATGGAACATGTTTAAGTTTACCAACTATGTCAAGGCCGAAGTAGACATCTTTATCTCATGGAAATGTCTATCTTATATGCATGAGACATTTCTCTTTAAGAGAGATCACGCAGTTCCTTTAATTAATGCATAAAATAAAAGCAAAGAAAATATCCAGTTCGTGAAGGAAAAAAAATCTCATTTAGAGGAAAGGGAAAGGAAAAAAATGATCACTGTACTTGTTAAAAAATTCTATTTAATAGACTTAATAAATTAGACTAAGGAGTCTTAAACATATGTTCTTTTCCCAATCTATATCTCTAATGGTCATGTGTGATAGCGAGAGTTTTATTGCACGTTCCCTCAAGCACATAAATACAATCTCATTCTCATTATTAAAGAATAAAAAAATGTCTAGAAAATTTCAAAGCTTTGGCTTTTAGTCGGGTAAGAAGAACACGCAATCTCAAACATACCTTATGGCATTTTACAGTTTTATATTCTTCAAACCCTACATTAAAATATGTGCTTCTTCATCCTTTCGTTTGTTCATCGGTGAGACACACCCTCAAATCCATAATTAACCCCCAAACCTTTATCTATGGCGTTAATAGAATGTTTGGTATTTCTGTCTGTAACCTTGGAACCTTGAGTCCCATCAGCGGGCATTACCCTTTTGGGAATTAATCACTTCTCATAGCCTATTAAGACAGTCAGATGCCAGAATTGATATATATATATATATATTTCTTTTTTCCAGAACTGAAAGTTTTTGCAAAAACTCAGCCCATAAATGATCGCCATTATGGTCAAAGAATAAAACTAAACCTTACAAAAGGTAATAATCTTCGTAAATTAAATCTATAAGTTTAACAAAAATTTATTACATAGAAATAAACTAAATTAAGAATATTTATATAATAACACTCAAATAACTATATTTCTCCTAATAAGACTGCTTGCATTTATGAAATCACAGATCATATTACTTAGACCCCAATATTTAGCTTTCATTATTTTTCAAACTATTTCCAGTATCTTATGCTTTTTTCCTTACGCTCAAAACACGTTATTTATCCATTATTTCATTGTCTATTTGCAACAGAATAGCGGGTTTCATTCTGAGCTATTTATCTCGTTTGACGAAAATTGTTTTTCAGATGATTTTCTTTATGAAGGAATAAAAAGTCATTGGGAAAAAATTCGAACTAGAGAAAGCACAATCGGAGACTTTGATGGAAGATGAAGACTAAAACCCCTTTACATCTTTTATATAATAAGAAATGCATGATTGTGTTCAAAGTGAAGAACAAAGCTCCAAGTTTCTCTTGGTATATCATCTATACAACTGCCAACCTTGAAATGTGAAGTCGAGAAATTCTTGCGCTTTTCGGGCTTCACAGCGGCATCACTTCAAAAGAACTCAAAATTGATTTTGATTTGCTTTATAATACATGATTTAGGCTATTCAAGTATTTATAATATGATTTTGATTCATAAATAATATTATTTAATTAGGTACTTTTAATTTTATGTTCACTGGTTAATTTTATCAGGACTTGTATTTCTTTTTATCTGCTTGGCGAACATGACATGTCCTGACTGGACAGTGAGTTTGACTGCAAACTATGTCATATGGAGTGCAGCAAAGATGACAAGATGAGAAGGATTAAAATTACATCTTTATTTTTCCACGATTTCACAGTCGCTCCCGCTCTTCGGGTACAAAGACCAACCACTTGTGGTCTGAACGTAAAAATGTAAGACTAATTAACTAAAATTTAAATAAGAGCTAACTTTTAATATTTTACACAGTTGACTAACACTAAGACTGGCCTTTTAAATTAAACGCTTGTAGTACGCAAACTGCGGAAAACTACAATACGTCTTTAGCTTTAAAGACGACTAAAACCTCTGGCCTTAAAGGCGGACAGTAACAGATGGCAAGCTCGCGTGAAGTCTCGTGACCAGACGGCTCACTCTCTCCCCTTCTACTCTGCTCTTGGTCAAAAGCCACAACTTAAGTACTTAAGCGTTAGCAAGTACAATTTGCATAAACATATTCACGCGTTAATTCTGGCCGGAAGTGGAAAATAAGAGATGATAGTAAAGTTTTAAAATAAAATAAACGTTAGTGAAACTTAAGATCCTTACAATTTCATTTGTAATTTTCTTATTCTGTTACATTAAGAAATTCCTGTGCAGCGAAGGAAAGCTTCTATTCATCAAAATAAGCACGACGAAAATAAAATTAAAAATTAACGTACACACTACTAAAGCAAGATAATAAGAAAGGCTAATAAGCGTTATGCTTATAGACAAAGAATTAGAGAAGAGTTTAGAAAATGGTATAGAACTGAATATTTAGGACAGCTGAATGAATAAAACAAGACCACAAAGGAATACAGTTTGGAAGAAGAAGATATCGGCCTTTTTGGAGATGACAACGTGAAAAGAAACAATTGGTACTTAGCCAAAGTGGTTAAAATGTATCCTGGTAAAGAAGGAAAAATACGGGTTGCAGAAGTCAAAACCAAACATGGGTCCTATTTGAGAGCTGTACACAAACTGGCATCTGTTAGAAGTCAAAGATAATGACGAACTGTTAAAGATAAAAGATCCCGATATAGTGACTAGTGACTGTAGTTGAACTCTTACGCGAGTGCTTCAAGTGATCCTGAACGTCTTGAAAGTGATGAGGTTATCATTGAAAAATCACAATTTGGACGTCCTTTTAAAAACAGACAATAAATGAACTTGTGACTTTAAAAATTGTTGACTTTCAGTTAAAAATCCTTGAATCTTAAAATGGGTAGAATATCGTACCTCTGAAACTGTAACTGTAACTTTGCAGTGAACTCTAAGTTTTGATTTCAATTTTGCCATGTAGAATTTCTGAGTGCGCAGTGTATTTTTAAAATCTGTAAAATATGCTTGTAACTTTAATTGCTTTATTAAAGGTTTCCAAAATATTTTGAGCCTTGTTGTGAATTCGGATGAATCTTAGATTTTAGCCGTGTAGAAGAAGATATTACAGCATCAAAGAATGCTGAAGATGAGTATTCTCCGTTTCTTCATTGAACCCTTTTTGAAAAAGCAGCTGTGTATTTAAGAAGGTTCCTCAAACAGAGACGAATTTCATATTGTCGTGGAGGTTGCACTCAGCCGTTCCTTCCTGTTAAGGACTAACTTTTATTTCATCAATATAAAAAACTACTTTTATTTAAATTTTGGTATTGTTTGAGGTCCGATTTTCGAATGGAACCGATATCGAAAGTATATTTTCGTTTCCAAATAACCTTAATAAATTTCGCTACTATTTTGTTCATATTAAAGTGCTGTTATTCGTTTAAAAAATCATACATAAAAACATCAGAGAACGAACAGATATAAAAGAGATTATAGGATAACATGATGATATAAGTAAGGCAAAAATGTTCCAGCGACCGATTGCGTCGCAGACAAATCCAAAAGGCGCGCTGCCAACACAGGGCAACGAAAAGGCGAAGTTAATTTGAGAGACATGGAAGTAGACAGATATTATCGACGCTATTTTTAAACGCTATTTTTATTAATTTATATTTTTAGAACATGTTAAAAATAATCTAAATTTAAATAAAAGAATATGTATATATTTCGAATTTTGGAAAGAAAGGGGGATGATCAACTAGCAATGATAAAAGGGATGGATGGGTCAAAAAAAGTTGAGAAACGTTGATTTAGAAGTACCGGTCCATTGACTTATCAAAAGAAATTGTTTTGTATAATGCCTGGTTTTCAAAAAGGAACTGACAGTTTTTTTTCTTTTAACTCGCATAGATTATTTTGGCGTTTTCAAACAGCTTTCGTCATCCAAACGTCACATTACACTTTCAGATTTTAAGAATAAAAAGCAATTTAAGAACAATGACGATTGGTCATAATGAACTAATCAAAGAATTCATATTTTTGACACTTTCTTGCGCCAGTCTTCAGCAGAAGTCTTTTAATTTAAGTTAATTCAAGAAGTAAAAACAAAGAAATTTGCTCGTCTCCAAATTTTCGTGCAAATTTTTAATTGTTTTTCGGGAGACATTTTTAAAGTTTTAAATATTTTTATAAGTGATATGATAACTATTGGTTTGATAACTGCAACAGTTTCATGGAACGTGACATCATTTTACTAATTTTATGATTATCATGTTCCAACTCTGAAACTTTTGTCTGAAACTGCTCGTACCGTTCGATAGTATATAATCTAATAATAAGCATAATTTTCATACTTTTTTGTGAAAACACTCTTGACAGAAATTTTCCTCGATTTTACAAAAGCACATTTCTAATTGGTAAAATTGAGGTATATTTTTTTTTATTCCTGTTAAGCTTGGTTAAATGTAAGTTTCCCCAATGAAAATCATTTCAGCTAATGATTTTTCTGGGGAGATGCGAAAGAGGTCTGACGGAATCATCAAACGTTTTTTCTTTGAAAAATTGTTAAAAAATAGTTACAAAATTTTCTTAACAGTAGTGTAGGTACACTAATAGTAAGTAGTATGGTAGTGTAGGTACATTAATGCATGCAGAGTAGGTACATTAATAAATACTGCGCAAAACCGCAGTTTTTCTTCACATTACACATTACGTCAGTATTTTTTTTTTGTTGTTGTGTCTGGCAAGTTTAGCGTCGAATCAGCTACGCATTTCCTGGTTATGTACGCGTGGTTGAATCACAAGGACATTCAAATGTCACGCTGCGAGACTTTTCGTGTAAAATGTTGAAGATTTAAAAAGTCATGTCTACTTGCAGTTATTTCTATTAAACTATCTAAAAAGTAGTAATCGCTAAAGCTTCCCTTTTTTTCTTCCTTATGTCCTTGCCTTTTTGCCAAACTGATGAAATAAAACACCTGGAAAACAATAAAGCAATCTATTTAAAATTCCAGCTCATTTAATAATTGAATGGACATTTGCAAACACGAGCAGAGGAATTCAACTCAGAAGATTCTCGACAGAGTGAGTAATTGTTCAAACACATCTACTCTTCATATTTCATTGTTTGAAAGAGCGTTAGCGATTTAATTGCGTAAAAACGTTGAGTCAAATTGCCATTTTGAGGCTAAAAAATTTATGCTCATGCTCTTTTCAACTTTTTTCATCATTTTATTGCTTATGCTGAAATCTTTTTTCCCCCCAGTTAAATGTGAAATGTGTTTTTTAAAAAACTTTATAACCGTTTTCTTTATAGTATATACTGAAAAAGATTTGAGTTATTTATGTAGCTATTCACTTTTTAAACGCTATTTGGTGTTTTAAACTTATTGTTAAAATTTAAGGCTGATTTCAGAATGTTCGAAAATATGGCTTTTATACTTTAAAGTTTACACTGAGTAACCTAATTATTAATATGCAAAATAATCATATCACTTTTATCTTTGTAACTTCATTTATGAAATATGTATGTAATTAAAAATTTCGAAACCGTGATATTAAACCAGCAAAATAAAATTTGTGCAAAATTCTTTTGGCATAGTTTTTTATTGTTTACATATTAGTTATTTGAAACTCTATCACAGTGACTCATAACCTGTCTGTTTTCAATATAAATTCTGATTGTGAGAGCAGTATGACGGTTAGATGGGATCATATTCCCTAATAGCCTTCTTTTTTTAGCTCCATTTCACAACCAGAAAATTCGTAAAAAGACCCTTCTGAGACCCTAGCATGCGGGTGTGCCATGGTTGCTGCATGTTGTACATTTCTTTGGTACTGTATCAACTTATGACCATACTAAATTAAAAGTCCATACGTCCTGGAGATAATCGATCAAATGTGAAAATTCTGTTAATTTTGAACACCAGTGTGTTATTAGAATTTTGAGACCTAGCAGTTGGCTAATCCAAAAATCATTGGTATTTCATGTCAGGTTAAGTTCCCGGCTATTGAAACAGTTTCTAAGTGGTTTCTTCATATCTAACATGAATAAGAATTAAATTTACTCAAAAAATCATCTTCCAAGAAAAAACGTTTCGCCTTAGGCACATAACTCTGGAAAGCTTTGCCTTAATTTGCTAACCATAACAAGTCATTTGTTGTTGTTGTTGACTAATGCTGACTTCTCATTTATTGACAGCCTAAGCCCACGAAATTCTTCGTGGCAAGGAGCGTAGGATTACGCCTCTCGCTGGCAACTGCCTTCAGCACCTAACAGGTGACTTAGCTCAGTTCCTCCCTGAGTTTTGATGAAGAGCACCTTGAGGGCACCTGTCCGAGGGTCTCCCACCCGTCTTCCCCTACCGCCTACTAGCTCTGCAGAGGCATATTTAGAGTGCCCCCATTTTGCACGGACAACATACATTTACAAATATCCATGCCTTCTCCAGGATTCGAATCCACGCTCTTCGGCACAGCAGTCATCGAAGCTAACCACTATACCGGTTGGACGGCTAATAAGTTATTTAATCGTATTTATGAATATTACCTGTTGAAAAATTTCCCTGCATATTTCATAACGGATTTTTCATGATGCAATATACCATTTTGCTACTTTTTCGGTGTTACATTATTCATACGAAATGTTATTTTCAGTAACATTAGTATTTGTAGTAATTTATCAGCTGCCTTTTTTATTAGGCATTATAGGGTGAACTCGTCGGTATACTTATTGCTTTAACCTAAGCAATTCATCAATCTAGTGAACTGAACTTTCAGTGAAACATCATCTCATGTGGTTTTGGTTTATTTCCCATTGTGTGTAATATACTACTGCCCTCTTTAACTGAGGCAATAAAGTCCCAGTTTCTAATTATCTCGGAATTCCTTCAAAAAGGTAGAGAGAAATCGCAACATATTAAGAGAAGTTTGAATTGCTTGATGTGTATTGTATAATTTTGTAATGCCAAAATATTCCTAGACTTTTAGTACAAATATGAATGTAAATACTATATGCTGTAAATATTTTATGGTGATTATAATGATTCATTAATGCTTAAGTGAGATTACTGTGGAACAGTGGTATCGACTGCATTTACTTTGCTATATTATAAAATACAGTGAACCTCGCTTAACGCGAGAGTTAACGTTCCAACAAAATAGAGCGTTATACAAAATAGTATTAAACGAGGTCATCTCATCATGTAAATGATGGGGTTAGGGGACAACGGATGCAAAATAAAAAAATTGTTGGAGTACTTTGTTATTTAAGTTCATTAAATATGCTTTTTATAACAATACAAAATAAAAACTTATTTCTTACAAATATTGAAAGATGACAAATAAATATATAGAAATAAATAAAATTTTAAATCGCCATTTATATTTTAAATCATTCAGATTTTTCTGCATTTCCAGTTTTCTATTTTTTATGAAAAAGGTATCTAATGTCATTCGCATTTTTATTACCACTCCGTTAAGAAGCTGTCGATAAGGGAATAAGGCATTCATGACACCCCGTCTTGCCTTTGAATTGCTATCAAAATCTCCGTCATTTTTAATAAATAAGTCTATAATTTCCGTTATGGAAATTAAACTGGTTTTTAGAAATGCCGTTGAAAGTTCTTTCTGCTCTTCTTCAGAATCGTTATTTTTAATATTTTTGTGTTCTTCTTGATCCGCTAATTCCTTGAGCTCATCATTAGAGAGACTTTCTCCTGTTTCTTTCAAAATTTCTTCGAGATCTTCATATTTACTTTATCTAAACCTGTTTGTTTTGCTAATTTCACTATTTCATATTATATCAACAACAGAATCTTTAGTGCCATCGTCCTTTGTTTAATCTGGGCAAATATTTTTTCCACACTCCTTTCAAACATTTTCACTCTACCTCATTCTAAGAAAGATTTGTGTTTTCTATAGCATTCATATTATAGTTCCTCCAAAAATCTTGATTGTTTATCATCTCCGTCTGTTTTTTTTCAAACATTTGTCTAAACGTTCGCTGCAGGTAGTAAGCTTTAAAATTCGATATAAGACCTTAATTCAGCAATCGGATTAATGCAGTTGTATTAGAAGGAAAGAAAATCACTTAGAATGCATGTTACTAAGTCACATGAATTCATTGGGTAACTTGGAGCATTATCCATTAAAAGTAGCGCTTTTGATTCATTTTTTTTTTTTTTGCAATAGCGTTTAATAGACGAACAAAAATGTTCAGTGAACCAATTCTGGAAAATTTCCATAGTTATCCATGATTTTTATTAGAATCCCAAATTACAGGTAAAGTTGATTTTGATATTCTTTTCATCGCTCTTGTGTTTTTGGAATGATAAGCAAGATGTGGCTTTAATTTGAAGTCTCCATTAACGTTAGCACCCAGGAGAAGTGTTAAGCGATCTTTCGCAGATTTAAATCCTAGTGCGCATTTTTCTTCACGGGAGAGAAATGTATGATGTGGCATTCTTTTCCAAAATAGGCCCGTTTCATCGACATTTTTCATTTTTTTAAATAATAATAAAAAAAAAAAAACTTACAAATTCACAGATGACACGTAAGAGATAAAATTACAGAAGAAAAAGAAAGCCATTTTATCTTGGACAAATACATGAAGAGGGGGAGGAAATGTAATATTCACAGATTTTAACCTAGAAATGAGTTCTTTTCGTCCTTCCTTGAGCTTTGAACAATAGAACAACAAATGTTCAACATTTTGTACTCCCCCGAAGCTGCATGAACACAAGTCTGTACTAGATAATCTAAATCTCTTCAGATAAGAATTGAATTTACCATGTCCAGTTAGAAATTGAGTTTCCTCGTGCAGTTATTGTCCTTAATATCGCCAGGAATTCCTCGTGCAGTTATTGTTCTTATATCGCCACTTGCTGCTTTTATATCGCCACTTGCTGCTTTTCCTGTGGTCTGTATATTATCATGATTATTTCGAGGTTTAAATCTATTAAACAGTCCTTGAGCCCACGAAATTTCGATAACGAAGACGATAATAACGAAAGTTTCGGTTATGTCATAAGTTTCAATCTGAATGTGATTAATAATTCGTTTCGCTTTTTTCATTATTTAATAGCTTGGCTTAAGGGCATATTGCGTTCAATTTCGTCGTCAATTCATACAGAAAGTCATTTTTCTGTCTCCTCTATCGTAATATTTCTTGAACGGGTTATTCTAGTTTCAGAGGTTCTTGTAGTTGTATGTTTTACGACAGTATGTTTTACTTATTCTTGAGAACTGTGCTTATTGCTGAAGCTGATAAGTTCAGTATAACATCAATGTAACATTGATGTTCACCTCTATCTAATCTTCTAAGAACTTGCATTTTAGTTTCTAGCGAAATGCTTTTTCTTGTTGATTTATTTTCGTGTTTGTTATTATGATCCATATTAAAAACTAAAAAATATAATATTTATCACTATATCAATCGTTACATTACGTAAATTTATACTTACAATAACAGCAACAAATGTTTGAAATAATAAAAATACGTTTGTGTAACATTACAGAGAAGAAGTAATGCAGATAAATTACTTTCGATTTCCAGGAAGCCTAATGCTGCGCGCAATTTTCCGGGAATCTCACTATTCCAAGAAAAATGTGTTAAACCGAAACAACGCTGAACGCACCAGGATTAAGCGGAGACTTATTGTAATCATAACAAGTGGTATTTACATTGTGTGATACTTCTTCCGCAATTGAAGGAAACTCCGTTGATGGAACACAGCAAAAATTGTATTTACCACTCAAAATGGCGACATACAAGCAAGAACAGAAAACGTATTCTAACTTATTTAAAAATAAAAATAATTAATTCTTCATGCGAGAGCCGCACGCGGCTCTCGAGCCTGCGTTAAAGCATTGCCAATAAGATATATATTAATGTTCGTCTATTTAAACTGTATAAAAGATTAGCAACAATATATAAAACTGTTACAACCTCTCCCTCAACGGAGAGACTTTTCCGAACGTAGTTCTGTAAAGTTCTGTAAAATTCATACATTAAATAAAATGAAATAAAATAAACTTGCTTTACATACACTAAGAGACATTGCATTACTTAATTCTACTCAGAACATCTACGGTTTTGAGCAAAGACACCTTGTGATGAATGACCTTAAAATTACAGGGTTGTAATGAGAGTGCCCACCGCATAAATCTAGTGTTACATTTATAGTTGAATTGTAACCAAACCCAAGCGTTATGATCAGTTTGAATCAAGAATTCTTGCTGACCATCAAAATAAAAATGCAGCTTTTTGATAGCATAGATCCGGGATTCCCAAAGTGGTCGATGTCGGTTTCCTAGAGGTCGACATAAATGAAAACTGATTTTGGGGGTCGACGAGGTCTAAAAATCGACCACTATTAAATTAACACAAGTTCTTATTTAAAACTTTCAACGTATAACTAATGAGAGAAAATAATGCTTAAATATTATTCTAACTATATTTGAAAGTAATGTTAAAACAATGTCCATACAAGACTCATGATTTGAAAAGCTTTGATTTTAACTGTCTTGTAAAACTTTCAATAACTTATGCAAAATTCATATCCACATAAAAATTACGATACCTAAATCAACTGATTATACAGTGAAACTTCCCTAAAAAAATTAACTCCACAATTCTAGATAATGCTAGTTTCTTGTAGACTTGCAAAACTATCAGTAATTTTAAGTACTGTTATTTAATTATGTTCCTGACAAATGTGTCACTGTCGGAGGTGGTCATCTAAGAAAATAACCACTATATGAAGTTTTACTTAATGAATTTTTTTCCCAATAAATAATTCATATTTTGTATTCCCAAGACTAGCACATTTAATATTACATAAACTCTATTAATAATTCACAACTCTATTTCAAAAGTACTTTATGAAAATAATTTGAAAATTTTCTTCATGAAATTAATAATGATGAAAATTAAAATATGAAAAATGTTTTAAAATGTTTGATTATATGCGTTTTAAGAAAATAGCACAAAATATTTAGTGTAACAATGTGGTTCTAGTCTCATATTTATACAGAAATATAGACCAAAAAGAAAAAAAAAATGTAAGCTACTATAATCATCGAAATTTTCACACAATTTTACTAATGCAAAAAAAATCCTTGGCTTATAAGTCTTGCCTACCTCATTCAATAAGTAATACACACATTAAATATTTCAATGTTTACTTCATTTTAAAAAAAACTTACCTTTTTTGCTTGCGAAATATAACGAGTACATTTTTTTAAGATATAAAAAAATATTCCTTCTGCACACCCACATCACATTAGTCGAAAAATTGAAAATTGAATAATGCAAGATCTCTTTTATGTAAGGTATGCTCAAATTTATTAGCACATAATATTCAAATGATAAAGATCTACATGAACAAGCTTTAAAAAGTAATTCTAATAAATTATAATCAAAAAACAAATTTTCAAAAATATAGTTTTTGTAGAATGCAATGTGTATCTGATGTAAACACACTGAGCCAAATTATCAAGTCTGAAATTATCACTTTTCAGTCTTTAAGCACATTGCTTTTTAGGATAAAAGTAAAGATAGACAATCAATTTCACGCACAGAAAATCCGTTTCAGAACTAATTATCTGTCAAAAAAATGTTCGCTGAATGCATTAGATACTATTACACGTGCATGGCTTTACTGTTATTTCCTTTCATATTATTTCATAGTCACAGACAATGTTGGTATTTTATTTTTCATTATAAAAATCTAAACAGTGCCAACAGGTAAAAATTATAACTTATTTATTGCATTACTACAGATTACTATCCACCAAAACGGCATCACACACATCCCATAACAACATTACCACGAACGGCGCCATATTGTTTTTCTGAGAG
>KL819032.1:0-15763 GCA_000611955.2 Stegodyphus mimosarum | reverse complement strand
GTATAATGATTCTAGTTTAGATAATTTTAAATAGTTTTTGGATGCTGCTAAGGAATTCCATGTGTTACACATATCGAAGAAACAGAAATTTTTAAATAAGTCGATATTTCCTTTTTATACTGCATAGATTAGATAACATGTATTTCCATTATGTTATTTCCTTGTTTGATTTAAAATGCAATTTATTGAGATTATATATATTTTTTTAAATTATGTTTTGGATGCCATTTTACTGGGGAAGGCGTTGGACGTACATAGGAATGGCACCAAAAAATCGCCAAGGGATACACTGAAATATATTTTTACCTGTATGTTCTCAGAAAGACTGGTCATTTTCAAAAGTTATCGCACAAGACTGGTCTTAAAGAGGTCATCACACAAGAAGGTTTACTTTAATATGAGTATTCCAGAAGGTAATGTAGTTTCAGGTATCAGATAATTTTCGTCTTACTGTGACGTTGCTATGGTTACCATTTCGGCCTCAGCAAGAATCCTGCCAAAGGCAGCAAACAATAAGTCTGATGTCACAGAAATCCAGTGCAATGATCAATACCATCCGTTTTTCTCAAAGCTAACTCTTAACGTAAGGGGTAAGCTACTGCTTCCAGTTGTTTACATTACCATAATATTGCCCAACTAAAATATTAGAAACCACTCAACTCGTATATTATGGCCAGCAGAAATTTCTGATCCTTCATGCAGGGTAACATTTTTCCAGAAGAAACTTGTTTCTTCCAGGACAGTGGAGGAAACTGGAAGAAACCAGAAGAAAGTGAAAAAACTAGAATAAATGAAAAAAGATGTACCACTGGGAAGATAAAATAATAACAGTTTAACTTATTTAAAATTAAATGCTTTATTATTATAATACTAAAACACAAAATAATTAAATAATTTTTTCTAAAACATTCCAGTGAAAAGTGTTTATATTTGTTTACTGATGATATATTTTATTGAATTTTTTCTTTCAATATTGTTACTGTCATAAGAAAATAACTATTACACATTAAAATTTTATAACTGAATTAATTTTTCTTAAATTTGTATACTGAAATAAGCAATTTTTAAAAATATTTCAAAGTTTTAAACATGTCCTTATCTATATAACACTTTGTATTACTTTCTTTGTCCAATGGTTCTACTTTTTCCCTTTAATTAGTAGTTCTGGGCAAAAGAAGTTCTACCTGGTGTAAAAGAAGATCTCAATGCAAAAAAAAAAAAAAAAAATTATGCATACACACATACACATTACCAACGAGTTCTGCAGCATACAAAAGATAAATAAATATTCATGTAATGAAAATATTTAAATTAATTAGCAAAATTGTCTTATGTATAGTAATATAAATATGAAACATGTAAAAAATAAACTTCTTCCAAACAATTTTTTCTGTCATTGAAGAAATCTGCCCACCCTGATAAGAATACACTACTTCTCGAATCTTACTTTACCCTGAATGCAAATACTTATTTTACCTATATACTTTGTATGATAGAAAGGAATGTGTTACTTCTTTATATCACGTGAACTACCTAATGCAGTTGAGATTAAAATTCAGTAAGATTACAGCAGATTTTCACCTATTCTGAATTTATCCATTCAAAACCATAAAAAAAAGGTATCACATGCAATAGCAAAAAAACATTCTGTTTAGTTACTCTGTTCACAAAGATGCAGATTCAATTTTATTTTCTATGTTTAAATAATAATCTTATTTTGCTACTTATATATTATGACTAATATATATATGTGTGTGTGTTTGCAAGATGAAAAATATGTAAATCAAAATTATAATTTAATGGTAACCCTTTAATTCTCCCTCTCTATTCTAAAAATCGTAGTAACTTCTCTGAATGGCGTCATTTCTATATTAATCCATCTCGCATGGCCTGCACAACGCTGATGACGTAGTTCTTGGGAACTGAAACTGTTCTAACCTTTGTAAACCAAAACCTTTCTCTTATCAGACAGTCAGATTGGATAAATGCACAACTAGCTTGCAGTGCTGTTGCCGCTTGGACTCTGTTTCAATTCACTGTGCGTGTGTGTAGTTAGCAGTTTCTTCATCAAAAATTCATTAAAGTTTTACAATATATAGAATAGGTAATAAAACAAATTCCAAATTCAGGCTTCCAGATGCACATATCCGGGTGGAAATGTAAGTTATTCAAAATTGGATGGCTCTAGGTAGAATTGTTTTATCACATTTGGAGAAATATACATACATTTATGTAGATTCTTCATCATTTAATTTCTTTCAATATAATACAGGGCTGCAATATTTGTGGCAACAGTTTGAAAAGTGATTTAGACTTTTAATGTTTCTGATGCAAAATCGTAAAACAAAAACAATAGTACAAACAAAGCCCCTTTGGACTAAAAATGCCGTATTGTCAGCAGATAATTTCCTGTTTTGGGGATCTGCCTCCAATCTAAAAATTTATTTTTATACTCTGCTTTGTAGTAGCAAAAAAATATCAATTATAGTAATAAAATAATGTAATCTTTAACAAAAGTGAGTTTTTCATTATTTTTTAACATTTAGGAATTTTTTATTCCAGAATTTTATTGTTGTCCTATGTAGGAAGGTTTTTTTAATAGAATCTCAAAAGTACAGTTGAAAGAAATCAGTCCAGAGAGTGAGTGGTTTGGTTGATTCCAGAAATCCCACTCCTTGTTCAATTCTTGCTGCTTTCCCCCCATCTTTTCACAGAACTCTTGATCCATGCCTGTTCCGGATGCATTCATCAAGGTCACTGTTAGAGTAATGAATCGTTGAAAGAACTGATTCACTTCAGTGAACGAATGGTTCCGATGTGATCCCTTAAAGATGCAATTCTGCCCATCTCTACCACAAACATCAAGAGGATTGATTATCTCCTTTTTCTTTTAATCATCATTCAGATTTTGGGTTAGATGATTATTAAACACCAATTTATTAAAGAATAAATTCTTTAAATAAATCAAAATATATACATAGTGTTAGAATAACATTAATCTGATTGATGAACATAGAAAACTTTCAAAACAAGAGCGAAGAGTTCTTTTTTGCAGTCCTGCAGAGATGAGGTTCTTTTCACACATGTGCTAGGAGAAATCGGGACATGATGTCAGCATTAAAGAAATGCAGGGGGAAGGTTAAACTCCCCACCATCCATCCCATTCAAATGAACCAGCATTTTCTTATTAAAATAAACACATGTTCTCACCACATTTCAGACATTCATATGTGGACGCAATTAATTCCACGTTCCAGACGCTTTCCTTTTACCTCCAAAATCGTAACAAACTTCATCGCACATTTGCAGTCTTCAGTCATAGTTATGAATGCAAGGGCATATAATGGTATATTAACAACCAACAAAAATTCCAAATTAGTTTCATGTAAAGGTCCTGGTAATTGGCTGAAAAAACAGCGATGTACCTTGGACATAGCCAAAAAGATTTGGGGGTTGCAATGTTTTGCAGCATAATTTTGGGAGAAGGGTTGCCAGATTTAGTGATTTAGCCCCAAAATACTTTATAGAAAAGGGTGTAGCTCAGTTAAGGTAGATTTAAGGATGCCCCTTGGATTATCGCTAACTTGTTGTTTCATTTATGGTAACCTGAGTAGTTGAATGCTATGGAAACCCTATTATGACGTAATTGGTTGTGTGATTGCGGTGAATTTGAATGATGGGAAAATATTTGGAAAGGCTTGTTTGTGTCAGATTTTGAATAAGAAGTACATTGTTATTTTGTGGTTTACATGGTAAAATAGCTGAATGTGGTAAGATTAATTTGAAGTTTCTGTACGATTTGGATGAACAGGAAAAAAGCATTAATTGACTGCTGTGTAAATGAAGGTTTACTTAGTAGCCATTATAAGTGTCCTGTTTGTAGGAAGGAAATGCTTTATGGTCGAAAGTCGGAGAATATTTTTTACTCTTATTTTTACGAATTTATATGGCCACGCCAGCATACAGATTGTAGTTCAGATAATTTTGTGAAGTTTTTGGATGCTGTGAAGGAATTTTGTTCGACTGAAGAACCGGAAATTTTTGAATAAGGTAAGTGGATATTTCCTTTATGTATCGCTAAGAAGAATTTCCTTTTTTATGTTATTTCATTGTTTGATTTAAAATGTAGTTTACTGAGGTTATATATTTTTTGTTGGCTGCTCCTTTGACTTTTTAAGTGAATATAGATCGATGTGTACATGGACAAAGGGAGTGTGCAATGCCTAATTTGTGCAATTCTCTGATTTTTTTTTTGTGAAAAGAGATTGATGTGTACATGGATACCAAGTTTGTGCAATTCTTTTGACTTGTTATTTTGTATTTGTGTAGCGGATTTTATTTTTGTACCAAAAATTGGCACTATACAAAGCCAAAGTAACAAGTCAAAGAATTGCATAAACTTGATGTCCATGTAACACCAAAAGTTGCCAATTATCGCCAAGGGGCACTCGTAAATATATTTTTACCATGCAGCTCATCAGCATTCCACCCCAACTAATAAACAAATTTCATGGAAAAGTAACACAGTACAAAATCCAAGATCTGGAATAGTTGGGGCTTCAGTGGTTCTGAATTTTAGATCATCAGTTTAAAGCTAGTAAAATAACATGTAGACACAGCAACATTGGGGCTTCACTTATTGCTCAGGTTGGATAGAAAAGTGCCATTCCCCACAACTACTCAGTGGTCAAAAGTGTAATTATTTCAATGAATATATTATCATCGGCCACACTGTGATTTAACGTCTGTGCTTCCGATGCCAAGCAAACGATTCTCTCCATGTGCCTATGACCTTGAAGCACTGAACTTCACTATGTGCCCAAACACATGTTGCAATTAAGTTTAAAATGTGACAATAATTCCTTTAAGCTTAACATGTGAAAATAATGTCACCTTTTTTTCTATATATATGGATTTTTGCATATGTTATTTAAATGTTTTTTCTATTAATATACATAGAAAAATCCTAATACTTAAAATAAAAATTCAGGTTAAAGTGCAATATTAGTAATAATGATTATATTCCTAAATTTAAAGTGTTTCTGCATAATAAAGAAAAAACATGAAAATTTAAATATCACTACATACTGTCATAGTTACCAACAGAAATTTTACGCTGTTGCACTGCACGAAGTGTTTTGAAATTACAAGCATACATTGCTCATGCTGTACATGTAAATTTCCTAGAATAAAATGATAAGTAATATTCACTACAATTTTAACACTCTAGATATTGTATTCAGTAAGTTTTTACAGCAACCTCACATAATTAACGTGCATTTAAATAAACATTCCATTTGAGCGCATCATGACACACTGGGCCGTCAGGACCATACTTTACTCCCATATCACATTTGGTACAGTGAGCCCATACAGCCATATCATAAACAATACACTGTAGCAATAATGTTAATATCTGGCAGGTGCTTGAAAGTCACATGCAAAATTGGAAGGAAAATGACATTACACAGCACCTTCTTTTTTATGGGTTTTACAACACCTAGGTCATACGAATTAAACATTTTTTTTTCTAACGATGATTTGGAGGTCTGGATGATAGATCATTCCAGATATTGAATACCTGAATTTAAGATGTACTGTAATGATTAAATGGATTTTACTTGCATCCTGTTTACAGATTAACAGTTCATAGCTTCTAAAAAACTTTTCACAAAATAATTTATATAATTAAATAAATTATTCATTTTACTATGATAAAACGATAGCATTTTTCAGAATACAGTGTACTGTCAAATGTTTGAATTACCATAAAAATCAGCAGACATTGTATGTTCTTGATGGCTAATATGCATGTGATATAATGAGCACCAGATGTTTTGGTAATAAGAACTGCATTTTTAACATTGGTTGGAATGCGCTTTAGCCCACTGCTTGGCGGCGGTTGTTTTTGAATGAGCAATAAACGCGCCAACATGGGTAACTCCGTATATCCGCCAACATGGCTGACTGTTTGTACGTTGCCTACATTGTGCAATTCGCTGAAGTTTTTTTTCAAGTTTAAAAGGAACGCTGTGCACATGGCATTTTCATGTAATTTATTTTCGTTATTTTAGCTTATTTTGTTCATTTATGCACGTTGCCTACATTGTGCAATTCGCTGAAGTTTTTTTCTAAGTTTAAAAGGAACGCTGTGCACATGGCATTTTCTTGTAATTTATTTTCGTTATTTTAGCTCATTTTGTTAATTTGTGTACGTTGTCTACATTGTGCAATTCGCAGATGTTTTTTTTAAGTTAAAACGGAACGGTGTGTACATGGTATCGTTTGTAATTTTAATGTCCTTTAAAAAAAATTCCTTCTTTCTTCGATGCCATTTTGGTTACGTTTTCGCGGAGCGTGTCGGGAAGGTTATGTAACGGCATAAAATGTGTAAGTATTACAACATAAAATCTAAATAATTAATTTAAACCTGAGAAATATTTTAATGATCATAATGTTCGTTTTACATATTTTATTATCTTTTTGTGGCAACAGTTTCCATACTAATTTATGCTTTAGAATTCTATGTTTTGTTTACAATAGGTTTTCGCGGAGCGTGTCGGGAAGGTTGCAATTGCAAAGACGTTTCGCAGAAACGCGCTGAATTGGCGATTTTCAAAACATCGCCAAGCAGTGGGCTAAAGTGCATTTTCACCTTAACATCTTTTGTGTTACATGCAATTTAATGCGTAAGGCTTGATGCTACAATAATGTCAGTTACAGGGGTTAAGCTTGTAATGCTGATAGACGCCTGCACATTTCTGTTAGCTTTTAATGTATAAATTTTATTACACATCCACTAGTTTTCTACTCTGCTCACGAATAACATCCCCCCCCCAAAAATACAGTTTGTGTTGACAAAAGCATCTGCTTTTACCACATGGGCTCTAGTGTAGAATTGGGTGCCCTTTCGATTGAGGAAAAATTTTGTTCAGTTTTGGCGATGAAACCCCATTTCTGGTTACCATGAGCGTTTTAACATGGTTTTAGCTTCTTGATTTATTTAATTGAAAATAAATCGATGTGCACATGGACAAAGTCAAGGCAATAGGCAATGACTAGTTTGTGCAATTCTCTGATGTTTTTTTAAGTGAAAATAGGTTTGATGTGTAGACAGACAAAGAGTTTTTGTGCATGGACACGGAGTTTGTGAAATTCTTTGACTTCTTGTTTTGGTTTTGTGTAACGGCCATCTTGAAATTGTGTCTTATTGGCGCCGAACTTGGTGTCAAAACAGAATCACCAAAAAACCAGGGGCACCCAATTGTAAACTTTTACCAAAACATGTAATTACACTGTACATATTCCTTGAAATTCTAGGCTAAATTTCAATTTTTAAATATTTTCTTCTTCCATTTTTTGAATTCTACACAATCAGTTTACATGGATAGCAAGATATAATTTCAAATATCAGGTGAATACAATGATACAGTTCCCAATGTCCAATCTTTTTAAGAGACTCTGGCCCATTTCAAGAGTTTTTTAAATGAAATGGCATAAACTGTTAACCAGCAATTAAAAATTATTCTACTAAATTCAACAAGAAGCTTAGTTAATTTGTTTAGCCGATTTGCATATAAGCAATCTTCCTATTAAGCAGAAAATATGTAATGTACGAGATTATTTAAAATTTAGTACCCAATGAAAATGTGTTGACTTGTTGAAAGCTGGCAAGAAAAATATTTTTTAAAAATAAATATAAGCCACCTTCACACTAGTATTTGTAAAGGCAACTATTTATCTACAACAATTTGAATGCTTTAACCATACATCTAAAACTAACACATAATTCTAAAGTATTAACTGTGACATGAAAGCTATGATGAATACTTTACACATAAAACAAACTTATGCTGTTTAAGAAAAAACTAAACAAAATCAAAATTTCTACAAAGAAATTCATTAATCACAAAACCATAAATATTCTTAACAAACCTTTAATTTTCACATAAACGTAAAAATAAACTAATAAGATAATAATTTGATCAATACATACGCCATGTATCATCGGATCGCCGTACTGTATAATGTCCCCCAATTTCTAATCGTGGTTGACGTTCACAAATATTCCAGTTATTTGTGCCAATATTTTGAATATCTGTCATTTCACAGTCTTCCATAACTAAGCAATATACTCAACAATATGAATATTTATTATCATGAAGTCAACAGTACAATATTTTCATAGCAAAACACAACGAATTCGCCGAACATCCGCGCCGATTTCAAGTTTTGTCTAAATTTGACGGTTAGTACTCAGAACCAGAATTCTGACGAGAAGGGCTAGCTCATAGAGCTTTTCCAGTGCCACCTACATGCAGATAGATCTATGTGGACATACTAGCGTATGTACGTGATAATGGCTTTGTCCGAAATTAATCAGAAATTAAACATTTTTTAAAATTAATTGTGGTTCCTTACTTATTATCAAATAAAATGTGATTATACTGCAATAACCAGTGCTTCACATAGCCACGGTCTAAGGTATTAAAAGAAGTCTAGGACATCCTTTTCTGACCTACTGAAGACGCGTGGATAAGAGGTGATGCAATACTCTCCCATGTAACTGCGGTGCCGAACACCAGGGTGCCTAGGTTCTAAGAACCATACCCCACGTCTAACAGGTAAGTATAGTTACGAATATTGTGAATTGTAACAGAATGGATCTTAGAGATCATAAACTTATAAGGGAAATGCATAATTATCATGAAATTGTACTTAATATTTTCTAAGTAGATGTAAATAAAAATTCATTATTTGTAGTAGAAAGCAGGTCAGGCACAGAAAACCTGTAAAGAGAACATATGCATGGCAAGAAACAATAATAGGCAAGTGCGAGACTTTTGGTGTCACTAGGTGAAATAAGGGTACATAAACATACTGATTATGAGATACAAAGAACTAATATATACATGTTAAGTTATAATACATATATTTCATAATACATAATTATTAAACTAGATTATTACACATGATGGCCCTAGGGCGCTTTATATACAATGGGTCGTTACGGTCACAACTATAATTGGTAATCACAGGATTGTCAATTAACTCCTGCTGCTCAAAAAATTTCCGCGCAAGGCGGCTGTAGAATATTTTAATTTCCTCAATGTTAAGCTCCTTGTGGAGCTGCTTGTTTCGAACATACCAAGGGGCATTATATATTTGTCTGAGTGCCCCATTTTGGGCTGCCTGTAAATTTTTTCTTAAAGACTTGCAGGAATACGCACAAACTGGGCAGGCGCAGCTAATGATGGGACGCAACACGGATTGTAAATGAGCAATGCAATACTCTGTGAATGCAGGCATATGCCTCTTGACGCAGAAAAGAAATACAGATGATTTTGACTTAGAAAATATTAAATGCAGTGCGTATTTTCTCCGTTAAACGAAGAAAAAGATTTTTTTTTGTCAAATTTTTAGTTCGAATTAGCCGAAGTGATATTCCAAATTTTTAGTTCGAATTAACCAAAGTGAATTTAGTTCGAATTAATAAGGTTTTTTTAAAATTAATTCCAATACAAGTTTCGGGGCCTTTGGATAAGTTTGAATCACCGAAGGTTTGAAATAACCGAATTTGAATTATTGAACGTCCACTGTATTTAACCAGTTCACCGCTTGCCCCGAGATTCATCCACCTGAAATGCATCTTCATCCGTCAGTAACGGCAGACTGTTGTTGTAGTGAAACGTAGGCTGGACCGTGGCGCTCGAGATAGATTCGTCACATTGTGTTTTTCCAACCTCCCAGAATGAGTAGAAAATGAAAAGAGGTGATTGATCGCTTTTATCTCCAAAAGGAGGTTGCATTAGGGTCACAGCGAGACTGAATCAGGAAAGTAAAGGATGGGCGTCACTTTCTCCGAATGGATACCCACTCAACTAAGGCTCTTATAAACCAGGCTGAATCACCAACTTTTCCATCTTGGCGAGAAAGGGAAAGCGCTGCCAGTTTTGGCGCGTTTATCGCACACACTGGCTGAATGTCTGCTGTGTTTTAAAGATTTTTTAGACTCGCAGGATTCCTCGCTTATAAACTTTTCGGCTAATTTATTAGTTCTCGAATAGTTTGTAGAAAGTTTCCACTTAAATTTCAAGTATTCTGTGTAAAAATATGTTCAAAATAACTTATGCTTTAGATGTTTCAGCTTAGTTAGCAGAGTAAAATAAATAAGATATGAATAAAAACGTTCAATTGCGTCAAATGGGGAAACAGTTTAAGTGTGTGAATAAGTTTATCTTAATGATATTTTAACAAAAATTTCACTAAAAACATTGTAAATTCATATTCAAAAAATAACTTTAGAACTTGTTCTCAATTAAGTATGAGGTAAAACAATCTTACAATCACTTTCGTTTATGGAAATAATTGTACTTAACTCAGAAGAAACACTTTCTTTTAAATGAATGAAATATTTCATATATTGGATGCTTCTCTCCTAATGTAATATAAATACGAACTAGAAACCCGTAATAAAAAGTTCTTCCCCTCCAATTAAATCATCCTTGTGTAGCCTTATATTTGTAATATTTGCTAAAAAATCAAATTTTTACTTAAGTTAAAAAACAATTATTACATAAAAAGTAACAAATTTGAACGTATAAGAGTAAATTTCTTAATTTGAATTATGTTACAGGATAACTTTAGTTTATGTATTTTGTACAAACAATTTCGATAAAACTTGTCCTTTGGATGCTTTTCTTCAAATGTAATATAAATACGAATTAGGAACCCTTAATAAAAAGTCCTTCCCCTCTAATCAGATTATCCTCGAGTAGCTTTGTACTTGTAATGCTTGCTAAAAAACCCAATTTTTACCTAAATTTTTTTTGTAGACGCGCAGGATTCCTCGCTTATAAACTTTTCGGCTAATTTATTAGTTCTCGAATAGTTTGTAGAAAGTTTCCACTTAAATTTCAAGTATTCTGTGTAAAAATATGTTCAAAATAACTTATGCTTTAGATGTTTCAGCTTAGTTAGCAGAGTAAAATAAATAAGATATGAATAAAAACGTTCAATTGCGTCAAATGGGGAAACAGTTTAAGTGTGTGAATAAGTTTATCTTAATGATATTTTAACAAAAATTTCACTAAAAACATTGTAAATTCATATTCAAAAAATAACTTTTGAACTTGTTCTCAATTAAGTATGGGTTAAAACAATCTTACAATGACTTTCGTTTATGGAAATAATTGTACTTAATTCTGAAGAAACACTTTCTTTTAAATGAATGAAATATTTCATATATTGGATGCTTCTCTCCTAATGTAGTATAAATACGAACTAGAAACCCGTAATAAAAAGTTCTTCCCCTCCAATTAAATCACCCTCGTGTAGCCTTATATTTGTAATATTTGCTAAAAAATCAAATTTTTACTTAAGTTAAAAAACAATTATTACATAAAAAGTAATAAAATTGAATGTATAAGAATGAATTGCTTAATTTGAATTATGTTACAGGATAATTTTTAGTTTATGTATTTTATACAAACAATTTCGATAAAACTTGTCCTTTGGATGCTTTTCTTCAAATGTAATATAAATACGAATTAGGAACCCTTAATAAAAAGTACTTCCCCTCTAATCAGATCACCCTCAAGTAGCTTTGTACTTGTAATGCTTGCTAAAAAACCCAATTTTTACCTAAATTTTAAAAAATAATAAATTTGAATGTATAAGAATGAATTTCTGTAACTTGAGTTATGTTACAAAATAATTTATAGTTAATATATTTTATACAAATAGTTTAGATAAAACCTAGCCTTATTCCTTTTACAATTTAAGAATATGTGTTCAGACTTGACCATATGTAATTCATTTCTAAGCACAAAGTTAAGCACAAAAGAAAGCTTAGTTTTGATTTTACATAGCAACAGCACTTTCGTGCAGTCAAGTTTTCGTAATTGCTAATTATTATACATATTACTTAATTTAAAAAAAAATTCTTAAAAGAGAATTGTATCTCATTTGAAAAGCATTTCTTTGCATGTATGTCCATTTGTGTGTGTGGTTGAGTATAGAACTAAGAAATACACAGCTACAAAGGTGGTTTCTTTTTTATGTTGTTATGACAGCAAAATAAAGAAAAAACATATTTTGTGGATACATTTACAATATTTATTTCAAAACTGATAGTTCTATCATACAACACAAAAAATTAGGGAAAAATATATAATATAAAGAAGGCATTATGTGGAGCCATGTTAATTATCAAAAATATGAATTATTGAAATATTTTACTTAATAGCTTGAAAAAAAAAACACTCTTAGAAATATTTTTCATAGATTCAAAAACGAGAACAGACAATATAATACATGTTTATAATATGACTGCATCTTTGACATCTTTTGACAAAAGCTCTGGACACCTTATGATATTGCATATCAAATAATTAGTCTTTCATTAACAAAAAGATACCAATTTAACTATTTAAAATTTTTCTACGCATCATAAAATGAGAAAATTTATTATATTTATTTATAAATATGAAGAGGAAGGGAGCTCAGAGGGCTTGAATCTCTCCCTATCCCTTTCCATAAAATGTTTAAGGTTATTAAATATAAAATATCCTTATAAATCATGCTAATCACTGGGTTATCCCCCACACCCCTAAACTGAAACTTCCAGCTACGTCCTCATTTGTATGTAACACTAATTTTGGAATCACAAAGCTCTAAATTAACTTCACAATTCAATAACATATCCAGTTCAAAAGCTTAAAAGTTCCACATAAAATAAAACACAAAAAAATTAAGGAAAAATACATAATATAAAGAAGGCACTATATGAAACTATGTTAATAATCAAAAACATTGAAATATTTCATTTAACAGCTTGGAAAAAAACTCTTATAAATTATTTTAATATTTTTCATAGATTCAAATACGAGAATAGACAATGCAATATCATTTTATAACAAGACTGCATCTTTGATAGCTTTTGACAAAAACTCTAGACTAGCTGAATGACCTAATGATATTGCATATGAATTATTTAGCAAAAAAAAAACATTTTCAAGAAAATGAGCGATAAAATGAACACAAATAAAAGGGTTTTTAACCTTTCATTTGCAAAAAGATTTAACTATTTAAAATTATTCTATGCAGCATAAAATGAGAAAAGTGATACTTCATTTAAAAACATGAAGAGGAAGGGAACTCAATGTGCTTGAATCTCTCTCCACCCCTTTCCATAAAACATTTAACGTTTAAAATTTCCTTATAATTCATTGCTAATCACTGAGTTAACAGAAACAGAAACTCCCAGCTATGTAACACTAATCTTGGAATCCAGAAGATGCTAATTAACTTCACCATTAAATAAAATATAAAGTTCAAAAGCTTAAAAGTTCCACATAAAATGTTATTTGTAAAGATCGCTGCCACCCAAGCCATTTTTTAGTCCAAATGGGCGTTAGTCCAGAAGGAACTATCGCTTTCGTTCTATTATTTTACGTTGATTCACTACAAGCAGTTAATCACTTTTCACATTGTTGCCACCCAATATGACCAACCTCTATTATATTTAAAGAAATTAAATAATGAAGAATCTGCATGAATGGACATTGTCTATTTCATATTTTGTAAAACTTTAACTAATTTTGGATAAAGAAATTCAACAATTTCAAAGACAACACTGGCAACAATCTAGGGAATAAAAAAATATTTCTAGTTGCAGAGCACGAGATTGTTAACAGAACTAAAGATATGTTGTTTTTAAATATGTTTAATACAAATACTGTAGAAATAGATATGTGTTTGTCAATTAAAAAAATCCACCCCATTTGGATTCTTTTTTCTCTTTCTTTTTTTTTTTTTAGATTTCTGCAGCACACCATACTTATACCATGAACATATAATCATATGAATATAACTTCAGTTTAATAAATATTACACAAATTTATAACTAGTTTTAAAGTTTAACTACAATGATAATCTGTGCCTTTTTAAAAATATCTGGCTCAATATTAAAGCACTATCATCCAAATTATGATCCACTGCCATTGTATATTATATATACAAAAGCCAATCTAAGTACATTCGAATGCATATACATAAAACAAATATTAGCTATTCCTCAAAAATACTATGATGTTTCAAGTCACCTAGTAAAATAAAATGTCTCATATGACATATTAATCAACAGAAGAAAAACTAATTTAAAAACATAACCAGAAAAGAAACAATTTTATTTTACTTTTTGTTTCTTACTGGCCGATACTGAAGAATATGAAACTTCGTGGGCTCTTTTGTTGATAAGATGCCGTGTAAGACCTTTGCATCTGGTAATCAAAAAACTATCAATAATAATTTTCTTAATATTGCAGCATTCTGGCATGGCCACATTCGTACATTTATCAATTACTCTTTCAATTAACTCTTTAGTGAAGGCTGTTTGTGAATGAAGGAGTACATCTTTACATCTCTGGAATTCTCGTTCTGCTTCCCTGCATATTCGATACATTCCTGAAGAGATGACCTTCAGTCCACCTTTATTCCTGTGTTTTGTTAAAATTGTACAATGCTCAGGTATCTCGGGCCTCTGAAATGGTCACAGCAGTTTTACAATTTTCACATATGGCTTTTCTTTTCAACAACTTATTATAAATGGCTTCTGCGATGAAATGTATATCATTTCCTTCCACAGCTGGAGGCAAGCGGCGTTTCACTGCCACTGCAGAAGAGGTAGACGGCACTACAGAAGCGGAGGTAGGATGAGAGACCTCCTTTCTAAGAGCAACCTGCAATTCCAAAGAATCAAAGAGGCTGTGATCACTTTCAGAAGAATAATTTGGATTACTAATATCCGAGATAAATTGCGACAGGCACATTAACCTCAATGCTCTCTTGGCTTGCAAAGCTGTAGGCTTTGCACCCGACTTTCGTCTAATCTGCGAGAACGCATTTTCCAGCGCATCTTGAGTCAATCTGCCTGGTAAGAAAAATGTAAAACCCTCTGAAAATATTTCTTATGAGAGTTTCTCAACACTCAATGTATTCATCATAATGCCCGTTTGAAATGGCTTCCATGCTTTCCCAAAATGTACAGCTTCAATCACATCAATGAATTTTAATAAAATATTAAATTTTTCATCTTGATTTTTTATAGTGATGCCTTTTTTGGATTCCTTGCTGTCATAATTGTAAACCACTCTGCTACACGCCTTATCCACCATGCAGGAGTTAATGCTTCTTTTGCCACTTGGTGTAAAATAACTGCTTTTTCAAGAGCAGCAGCTGTTTACACAGAAAGCAATTGCACAGCAGATGCCACATTCATCGAAGAAAAGTGATTTGGGAAGAGATGAATTCGATTCAGGTGGTGTAGAGATCTCAGAGCAGCATCTGATTCTATTTCACTTGACCAGATTCGTTTCACATACACTGACGATATTATTCTGGATGGCAAACCATGTTGCTGGCACAATTCCTCAGGTAATATAAGAATACTTGACAGAAAAGCACCTCTTATATTTGTAATCAGGTGTGGTACATCTGCAATAGTATGAATCAAAACATCAGGACCTCCAATGTTGTAACTTGTCTTTTTATCTGTCCTGGACACAGAGACATCCAAGGAAGACCACATCGCTTTGTTACTGCTCCCCATATCTGAAACAGAGGCTCTTATAGTATTCAAACCTATTTCTGTAGCTGCTTCAACAGTTCGATGAATTAGATCTTTCATATCAGATCCTGTTGTTGAAGGCCCTGTCAACTCATTGGCAACAATTTGTTTCCACGATGTTTTAAGGCCTCTAAG
>KL819014.1:0-13812 GCA_000611955.2 Stegodyphus mimosarum | reverse complement strand
GTGTAATGTTCTTAACACCAGTACTCCTGCTTGGTCTTAAGGGTTGTTCGGGTTAGTTTTGGGGAAGGGTTTTACACAACGCAATGATTAGTTTTGGTTTGATATTATTGTAGGCAAATTATTTAATTTCAGGTTTTAATTGTAATTTAACCTAGTATTTAACGTCTGGTACCATAAGACCAGAACAATGGTATAAAAAATCCCTTTTGGACAGGATTTACGTAAAATCCGTTCTTGTTGCGCATCTACACCGTGGAATGAGTAACTATGCAAAATTTCAAGTCAACCGGGTCTGTAGTTTCGGAGATCTCCTGATGATTCAGAGGTATTTCGTTTATATATATAAGCAAAATGCTGTTATAATGTAGCGTTAATAAATAAAAATATCAGCTATAATGTACACTGTCCGTCTGTGATGGTATAAAAAAATTCATTTTGAGTAGGATCTACGTAAAATCCGTTTTTAATGCGCGTCTATATCGTGGAATGAGTAACTATGCAAAATTTCAAGTCAATCGGATGTATAGTTTCGGAGAACTCGGGATGAGTCAGTGGTACTTATAATGCAGAATTAATAAATATTAATGTAAGGTATAATGAATACTGTCCGCCTGTGATGGTATAAAAATCCATTTTGGACAGGATTTACGTACTGAAAAATCCGTTCTTGGTGAACGTCTACACCGTGGAATGAGTAATTATGCAAAATTTCAAGTCAACCGGGTATAAAGTTTCGGAGATCTCGTGACGGGGGTTGGGGTTGGGTTGGGTTATTCAATTACGGCAAAGCACACGAGGGCTATCTGCCTAAGGGGAGGGATGCCTTCGTGGAGGACTTTCTAAGGGAAACTGGCTCGTATACACGTTACACATGGGGAAAACCACGAAAACGCCCATGCAGCCAGCCCGTTCGCGGGATTCGAACCTCGGACCGAACTACCAGTGTTCAGCGTCTTTACCGCTCGGCCGCTGGTGGGCGATCTCGTGACGATTCAGTGGTGTTTTGCTTATAAGAATAATGCTATTATAATGTAGCATTAATAATGTCAGTTATAATGTACACTGTCCGTCTCTGCTGGTATAATAAAAATTCATTTTGAGTAGGATCTACGTAAAATCCGTTCTTAATGCACGTCTATATTGTGGAATGAGTAACTATGTAAAATTTCAAGTCAATCGGATGTATAGTTTCGGAGATCTCGTGATGAGTCTGTGGTATTTCGCTTATATGTATATAGATAACAGTAACTCTGAATGCGAAAGAGGTAAAACCTTTTAAGAATACTCATGTATGTAGAAGAAAGTCGAAGATTCTAGAAAGTAATAAAGTTGCAAATGTGCTAAAATGTAAAACATGTTCGGATAAAGGAATTAACAATATACAAATTTTTTTGTGTCAAAATTAATTTACTGCAGTAGGATTCATGTACCAATGTAGAAAAGGCAGTGGCAAAAGTCAATGTAGATAAACATCTTAAAATAGTCAAGTGGTTGTGAAATATTACACTTTTTGTCAAATAGAAACTTTATTTAATATTTATAACTTTTATTAGCGCAACAGAACATACTTTATTGCTCATTCAATAGCTTAATAGACTAGAATTAGAAATAATTCGATTTGAAAATTTATTACAATAAGTGTAGCAGTCATTAATATTTCGGCTTCAAGTTGCAAAATCTAAAATAACAACAGCAATTAAGGTAGAATAACACGCCGAACAAGTATTAATTGTGAAGCAACACAAATCAGCGTTATATTTGCAAATTTTCACAGGACTAGTTTTGATGGTTTTACGAACCATCATCCTCAGCTGCCAAGGCGCAAATGAATGACATAAGATACAATTATCTGACTATGAATATAACCTTGATTTTTATTGCTTAACTGCAAAATTAATATAACACCAGTACTTTAACATTCTTTTCTTAACGCGCTGATAATTTAAAAATGTAGTACAATTATTGACTAAAAAACTATAAAAATGAAGAATAATAACCCGCCTCTTGTGAAAACTTGTATATTAACATAAATACAAGCAATGTCAAAAATCCAAAGTCTTCAGCAGTGAGTAGAAGACTATGGCACGGAGAACTTGTGAGTAATAGAGCTCGCGATTTAAACTGTGAAAACTGAAACTTTTTGTTTAATTTCGCTTAGTTTGAATTTCATGAGAAGTTGACAAAAAATATAATTACAGGAAAAATTTTTAAAAAATCTGACAGCTGTTATGTATTACTTATTTCAGTTGTGATTTAAATTGTTTTAAAGGTAACTTATTTTGCTTCAGACTTAAAGATTAATTTGTTTTTATTTTTTTTGTAGTTGAACTTAAGTTTCTTTTGGCTTGTTGAAAAGTAATTGTAGTCATTTAATTTGTTCTCTTGACAGTTTTGGTTAACGCTGATTTTAAGTTGCTTGAGTAATTAATTTTTTCTTCTTTACTTTTGGTTGTTTTTGTTTACACTAGTTGGTGTTTAAAGTTTTAATGTGCCCCCTTTTCTGCTAAATTTGGGATCCATATTTTCTGACTATGGTGGTCGTTTTGGTGTTGTGGAGAACATAAAAAAATTTTTCAAACTTTATTATTGTATTTTAACTGAAGTAATTTTTATTTCCTTACTATGGTGGTCGTGTTTGGTGTTGTAATAAACCCAAGAAAATTATCTATGTAATTATTATATTTTTATGTAAGTACTTATCAGCATTGAAGTTAATTTGTGTGTAAAATCAATAATTAATACCTATTCTTCAAAAACTTTTCCGTTGCCTTTCCAAATTATTTATGGGCTTGTTTTCGATTTCTTCACCCGCTAGACGGTAGTCTGTGTAGCATCTGTCATCGTTTGAAACTTCAGCACCCTGCTGTAGAGGCTAGTTCTTACACTACTAGCCCTGCAGCAGGGTCGGGGGGGATTGCTTACTCGCAGGCTTTTCTATACAGGATTGGGACCCCTCGTCGAGGCTAGAGGTGATTGACCTTGGTGTATCAGCGATTATTCGCCAATTTCTGGAGTTCTTCCTACTTTGGTTTCACCTTCCTGCGTGTTTTCCCCTGGGGTTGCCGGGCTGTTGGCGGTTTTCCTGCCATCTAAAATCGCCAATCGAGCAGTTTTGGCGAATGGAGTAAAAAGCTTGGGAGCTAGCGACGAGAGGGAGCCAGAGGCAGCCAGACGGAAGGAGACGGAGCGGAGAGTGAGAGACGGGGCAAACAACACGAAAGAAAAATACTATCTCAAGAGTAGCTGTCTGCGTTATCGTAGAACCAACGATGTCGGAAGAAATGGATGAGAGAAGGCTACTACGGAGGGCGACGCATATCGAACATATTTCTTAACTAATTACTTTCTTTTCTTTCCTTATAGAAAACGAGCGAAATGGCAACTCTGAAAAATAATTGTTGACGCCTACTGCCATGATTTCTGTAACAAGTAACCTTGCCATTGTCAAATTCGGTATGAAAAAATTTTGATTAATTCTGTTTACACTTCACCGCCACCAATGTAACTATTTGTATTTATTCAGTAATATCTTAATAAATTCCATATTTAATTTTAACTTTCTTGTAATGTTTTCACTTTAATTTAGAACACTGGACCCGACTGTATTTTACACAACGCATTAAATTAATTATTCTGTTGGAGCTCTTGGTCACTATTTACTATTTAATTGAACGCTAGTGTTACAGTATATATTGTGTTTATCATGTTGTCACAAACTTTACATATTCATGTGATTTAGAATTGATTATCCAGATACTGACTTTCATTTGATATTGAACTTAAAACATAAACATAAACTTTTAAGTTTAAAAACTCCAACCCAGCTTTCAGATTTTATATTACGCCCAAAGGGTTATTTTTAACCTTTTGCGCGTTAACTTTATTTATTAAATATCATGCTCTTCGCATTTAAACCATAAAATTAAATTCAACAGTAATATCACAATATATTTAAAAGAACATATTTTCAGAATTTTCGATACACAGTCTCTTGAACTGGAAATAAAAGCGTTTTTTTTTTCAATACAGTTTTGCCATTTCTCGCTTTTAAATCGCTGAGAATGTTATTCAAAAATTCGTTAAAAGTTTACAAAATTCGAAATAGATAATAAAACAAATTCAAAATTCAAAATTCGGGTTTTCAAAAAGTTCAAAATTCAAAACGCGTCCATGTTCGGTTGGAGAACTACGTTATTTAAAACTGGATGGCTCTAGGTACCCTGTTTTTTCACAATGCGAAAAACATTCATACATTCCTGCAGATTTTACATTATTTAATTTGTTTAAATATAACACATGGCGATAAAATTTGGTGGCAACAGTTTGAAAAGTGAATCAGCGCAGAAAGTGAAACGATGCGAAATGCCGTTTTGAGACTAATACCCCTTTGGGATAATAAGAAAATAACTGGTTAGTTAAAATAAATCTAACCTTTTTAATCATACATTTGTGTTAGTATTTATATAAAATTGCACTTATAACGTTATATCAGAAAAGAAATATTATTTATTAACTCTGAATTCCTTAAATATGATACCTGCCTAAAATACATTTCCCCTCTGAATATAATGCCTCTTTAGAGTTTCACTTGCATCACTTCCTTTAGTAGTCCCTAATGCCATAGCCCATTAATGTGAGTGTGGTTGAAAGGTAGGATTACTAGCAGCTCCTGGAGAGAGAAGTGAGCGTCTAAATCCCTGGATACTCTGTTAATAAGTGACCTATCAGTGCGAATTACATCCTCTATCTCAGAGTAGATAATGCTGGTCTCCCACTTTAGGAAATGATTGCAGACCATAAGAAGTGGATTTGTAGAATACTAAAATTTTAAACTATCGAATTGCAAAACTATATCTAATGAAAAAGTCTTGTCTGTCTTTGAGCACTCGAGTGATAAATTAAAATGGTTTTAGCACAAAATATACATGCACAAAAATTTTAAAGTTTCTTTTAACGCGGGAGAGAAATATGCAGTTTCTTTTCCCTCTTATAATAATTAATATACGCTCATGGAAAAAGGCTGTTTTATAGGATAATGCATATGCCATTCTACATAAATAAACATTTTGAAGGTAATTTTTGAATTTGCCGGTAGTTTGGGTAATATTTATTCATTTTCGTAATATATTTATTAGATATTTTCATAACGCGTTTTTAGAATTTTTTAAAGGCCAAATATTCAAAAACTCATATTTCTTACAATGTATAATTTATGCGCATTGCTTTTGAGTTGCGTCTTATATTTTAAAACTTTGTTAAAGAAATAGATGTTGTTTCCATTTAAAAAAACTTTTGCAAATAATTGCAAACGAATAAGACAAATTTACTTTTGTGTGAATTAGTTTTATAGTGGAATTTTTGTCCATCTAAAAATAAATACCTTAATATTTTGAATAAATTATGTAAAATGAACCTGGCTTCCATCTCGTTTTATTTGCCCAAGAGCATGAAATGGGGCCATTTAAATTAATTATCCTCTGCAACCATATATTTGAACCGGAATTCAGTGCTTCAACGGCAGCATTTTGGCCACTCCAAAACATGTTGTGGAGGCAATCTCACGTGAACTCGCTTTTCTGTGATTGGTACGATAGCGGAAATTGTATTTCTGGTCAACTTTGTACAAACAGCAAGGACGATTATACAGAATTTTCAATATCCTGCATAAACGTGGAAACAGCGAAAGAAATCCAAGCAGTAAAAATCACTCAAAAGATAACTTATATTGAAGGAAAAAAATAGTAAATAATTTCTAGGCACGAATTCAAAGCATTTGGATTCAGATACGCACGTAGAGGAGGGACTGAAGTTTCCCCAACGCCCGTTTACATACCAAGAACAAAAATAGCGACAACGAAACCCCTTTCCTAGGGGACCCACTCACCAAATATTGATGGCCATAAATTATCGTCCATAATATTTTAGTTTGGGAGCCACTTTTAGAGTCATCCTGAAATTTGAAGCTAAGAAAAGAAATAAATACATAGTGCCTTCGTCGGGAATCGAACTCCGGACTTTCCGATAGCAGCTGGCTGATATTCCCAATTATGCCACGAAGGCACGTGGTAAGGAAGAAGAACATGCCCTATATATTACGGCATTTACGTCAAAAATATGTTTAGAGATTGCCTACAAGAGTCATACCTTCAAGCGACGCTGTCCAAAATAGTGGCAAACTCAGTGTTTCGTCAGTTCAAGACCATAGAATATGTTAGAATTATAGCCTAAACTGACGATTTTATGCTAATTATCGCAGAAAGGAGCACCCTCGAAAAGAGAGCTCATTCGACACAGAAACCGTAAGCTTTATTCATATTACGCAGCAGATAGTTTAGACGTAATCCAAGTATTAAATACCATCAGATACCGGCAAAATGTCTCTCTCAGTTGAAATATCTTGCAATAATACTCGACTACAGACTTTCCTGGGTGCTACATGTCAGGAATCTCAAGACGGAAATTAGACACCTAAGCAACAACATGAGGCGCATGACTTCACTTAAATGGAGTATCTCATCTAAACTGTTAAAATTTAGTATAGAACCATTACAGAAAGAGTAATGAGATACGGAGAGACAATCTGGGGTAGTGAATTTACCTGTCACATAAGAAGATCCCTGTTCCCAAAACAGAAACATTAGGTACTTCAAATATGCAGATCCTACAGCCCCATATCAACTCCAGTCCTACAACAACTAGCTGCTATTTCTCTCCTAGGTCTGATAGTTTTTTAAGGAAAGCAACCGTGACAAGGGTGACCGGGCTGGATCAAGCGTCAACAGCCTTAGGTCATAATTATCACTACTTGGACTATGAGGAGCGAAATGTCTGCAAAAACTTCAAGCTTTTAATCTCTCGGACGGCATCAACATAAACGACGAACCAATTCAAAATAGCAATAATAAGCTCCTTACAGATGGCTCCAGAACGGAAAAGGCACAGGCAGTGCCTTCTCTAGCCTGGAAAATAGTACCGTAACATTTGATTGGACGAGGATACTAGGACTGTACAACTAGGTATACCGAGCATGTCTTCTAGCTATCACCTCTGCAATTAGGTACACTAACACATATCAGCAGCAGAAATGCTCCATATTTAGCAATTCAGCGTCAACTCTGGTGGCTGTCGCAGAACAAAACAGCTGTAGTCCCTTTGTATACCGAATTCAAAAAGGGTTCTGCCTATGCCTACCTAATAAAGACCCTCTCTAAAATGGATTTCCGCTCACACAGGCATTGAAGGCAATGCAGCCGCAAAGCTTCTGACCAAACACGCAATTATTGACTCGGAATTAGTAGAAAACTGCTAAACTTCCTTAGCCTCACATTAAAACAGCAACTTCGATAATTTCGTTACAAAACTGGCAAAGTAGATGAGAGGAGTAGTCAGAGGCTGAGGTAGTACGAAGGATCTTTCAATTATGGAAAATTAAACATGGAAATCAAGACTCACTTTGCTAGCCTAACACAATTCTTGACAAGTCATGGCCTATCTGCTTTAAATTCTGATCATTTCAAACATAATGTTATTCAAGCTATTTCAGCTTAGGAAGTGCCATCAGATTTTCTCTGTTTTGCCAAGGACTACTCTATTTTTAAATGTGTTGGACGTTCACGTTGCCCAAGCACAGTCCAACGGTATATCTCAACAGATTCAGACTTACGGATTCTGCCTTATGCGAGTGCGAAGAGAAACGTGACATGGATCATTATAACTTCCATTTTGTTAATAACAATTATTTAGTACACAATATGTTTGAAATGATCAGAATTTAAAGCAAAGAGTCAGAATAACGCTTAGAGTCTGCAGTTATGTAGGTAAACAATCGCCGAAAAACTGGTAAGTTTATCATAGAATAGTAACGTCCCTATCACGTATGTTTCCTCTATGGGACTGGACGTCGAAAAGGACAATTCTCAGAACCCGCACATTTATACGAAACATCCGTAGCTAGATTACCATTTTCACTTACTACAAAGACTCGAACGCCAAACAGTAATCGATTATCGCTCAAATTGGGATTACGTGATCCTTCAGAAGCAGAACTTTCATCTGATTGTTTGATCTCCACCCGGGACAGAGCTGCAGCCGAAACATTTTCGGCGATGTTTCAAAAAATCCAGCGTACCCCGTACATCGTCTCCCTAGCTAGGCGCGACTTCGTTTCCAGCGGAGCTGTTTCTTCTAGGAATCCTCCCGTTTAAACTAGTGCTACCAGAATCTCGTTTCTCAGAAAGGTCCCGTCTAGCAGGGACCGTCGCTAGATTCGATAACCTCTTAAGGCTTGTTTTCATTAAGCAAGAAATATAAATCTGGACGTTTGTTTCAGGTACTCGAAACGTGTGTTAATATGAGCTAACTCTGGACAAGAAAGATTTTGTAAAATATAGAAACTGCTATTAAACGTAATATTCAACATTGTAACTTAGTAGATTTTCCCGTTGTGATCGCATGTAATTCCGTTTGGTTCACCTCCGTGGCCGGAAACCATGTCAGCGGTATACTCACTTATTCTATAGATTATCTTTTGCCTTTATAATTTTGATCTGATTCAGTGTTTCATCATAACATCGGTATATTCACATCAATGTCCTCTTTTCGTTTGGTTTAAAAATTTTCTACTATTTTTAGAACGTGGTGCAGTTTCACAATCTGTTTGGCTTATTATAAATCTTTATGGTAACGCGCCAGAAGATCTTACCATTCTTACGAACTCATACCCAATCTAACCAATTTGTTTCTGAATGTGAATTTAAAGAAGAAGTAAATTAGTAGCATCTAGGGTAGAGATTTGCTTTTTGAAGATATCTGCTCTCAATAAAAGCTATGCAATTCTATATGGAGTTACAGCGAGATGGAGGTATACGATAGTCTGTTTAGATATTCTTCTTCATTTTGAAATTACTTGTGTTATCTTCGAAAGGACAATCAGCAGGTTAGACTTATATTGCGGTTTCTTTGAGTGAACCCTCCTAGTGAGGAATCTCGACTTAAAGATCTTCGAATTTCAATACATTTATCTAAGTTCATATCGTATGCTGAAGCAATACTGCTTTATTGGCCGTATGATCATAGTTAAAAAGCCACTACATTAGTTTTAGGCCAGTTATTGAACAATCCTCAGGTTATTTCGTAATTATTGGAAACCAAACTGCTTTTACTTCACAAGGGTTTCTGAGAAGTATGTATTGAATTTTATAGAAATGTACATCGTTGTAAAATATATATCGAATTTCGTTACTTCTCGTAGCTTGTTTCATTTATGGTGATATGTGTTATGGTTTGTTTAATGTTTGCAGAATCAAACGTCATTGAAGATATCGCTATCATAAGTAATAAATGAATAATACAAAAGCTTTAAGCATGCTCATATAAATTTTAGAAGATTCGTACTTAACGAATGATGATTTTATTAATAAATAGTCCCTCCTTTAAATGGAAAAAATAAAATAAAAATTTAAAATTACTTCCACGTTATTAACAGAAAAGCGTTTAATGTACCTGTCTCTTGAACAGAAGACCAAAGGGTTAAAGAAATGGTGACAGAAAACTCAAGTAACAAAATGAAAAATATTTCATAAAAATTTTAGTAATTATTCAGAAAGAGGTATATTATGTAAACATATTAACAGAATAAATGCGCAGAATCTGTTCATTTCAGATTGAGGGCATCAAGTGCTGTTACGATAACCGAAAAAAAATAAAATAAGTATCATTAGTTCGCCTTATGTATTTGCTTAACGCTTAAATAAAAAATAAATAAAAATATTCAAAATAAAGTTCTTGAACCATCATTTCGTATAATGGCCGGTCGTATGTGAAACTTCTAGACAATCATGAAAAGATAAGGATCTTAATTTTTTATCTCTAATTCAATATCAAAATACTATAAAATGAAATACTAAAATTTTTCGAAAAATTAAATGCATGGGTTAAATTTTTAATTGCAATGAGATCAAATTTGTAAGCAGTTAAAAAGCTATTGAGAAATTTATTGTGTTCTTTAAGATTCGGCACAAAAAAGTTGTTCTATTTTCCATAAAAGGATGCATTTTGCTTTATGTTTTCATTCTAGAGATCACAAGATTCTCTTTAGATACTTTTTTATCTTTTGAATAACAAATTCTCTTCTTTCATTTCCGACAATAATCTCTTTTGTTTCTTTAGTGAAAGAAACTGCTTACTACAGCACAGCTTTTGCTATATGAAACGTGCTAAAATTTATTCGGACAGATGTTAACAAAGTTAGAGGAAATTCCTAAAAAATAAAACGTTTTGTGGCATTAGCGTATCAAGTCCAATTTTTCGAATCTCTCCGATTGCTTTTTTTCTTAGAACTCTTTAATTAATTTCTGAAATTAAATCTTAAACTCGAACGTAGTGCTGTGCAGTTAGCAAAGTAAATTTTAGCATAGAATCCACCACGATGAGGAGTATAAATGCTTTAGTGGTTCTCAAAAACATTTGCTATTTCATAATTCACAGTCTATAAAATAAGAAAAAGAAAACGAAAAATGCACAAAAATGGGCTTCGGAATTACATAATAGAGATTAAAATTATTTTTAAAATATCAAATACTTTTCTTTTGAATCCTTTAATACTGATGAAAAAATATTTATTTATAATCAAAATAATTTATTGAAAATATAAAAATTCGTTTATATTTAATCAGAGTATGGTGCATAACATTTCTGTATAAATGATACAAATCGGGCTCAGAAATTCTACTATATCATCCTTTATTTCTACTATCAACATCTTATAATAGGGGATGAAATGGACCCTTGAAACCTGCAGTTTTAATTATGCAGCGAACTAATTATGTGAAATTTTATGTTTTCACCTCAGATATTCGTTAAAATGAGTAACTATCTTTATAACTTTGTAAAACATATAGCTGGTGGCCATAATTAAACTGACAGTGCTCAAAGTGTTCTGTAGCGCGATCTATTTGCGAGAATGACGCTACATTTTGTAGGATGATTAAACAAGACGGCGGACGGAGGATTCCGCGAAAAAACAAATTAGTTCCAAAAGTCACCGCTAGGGGAATATTTGGCGCTGTGTAACAGAAAATAGAGTGTTAACAAACGCAAATCAATACGGAAACCACCCTTTATTTTGCATTCAAATGAGGTTCAATGTGACTGCCCTTGTTGTGGACCACATATTGCATTCTGTGCACAGTATGCACAACAGCAGAAAGTAACGTGTCTGCAGGAATCTCCCGTACAGTCCGTGATATGTTATCCTTCAACGTAGCCAGGTCCTGGACCACTCCTTCATAGACCTTGGACTTAAGGTAACCCCATAGCCAGAAGTCGCATGGGGTAAGATCAGGCGACCGAGGTGGCCATGCAGTTGAAAAGTAGCGGCTAATGACTCTTTCTGTTGTGAATTTCTGTCGTAGCATCTGTTGCACTCGTACAGCAACGTGTGGAGGGGCTCCATCTAGCATGAAAATCATTTCCCCCAGGCACTGTCTTTGCTGAAGTGCCGGAATGACAAAGCTGTTCAACATGTGGAGACATTTCTCTTCGGTAACAGAACAGGTTTCCGGTCCTGTCGGGGTAATGCTCTCATAGAAGAATGGACCTACGATAAATTTCGCTGTGAACCCACAAAAAACAGTTACCTTTGGTGAATGTAAGGGAATTGCTGTGACTGCATGTGGTGATTTGTCATCCCAAATTCGACAGTTCTGGGTATTCACAGTTCCATTCAGGTAAAAGTGGGCCTCGTCTCCCCATAAGATTTTTCACGGCCAAGCAGCATCCACCTCCATTCTGGGAAGAAAGGTGAGAGCAAAAGTCAATCGTTTATCATGGTCGAGGTACAGTAACTCCTGTACACGGCTGATCTTGTACGGATAGAAGTTCATAATCTTTCGTAAGATTTTCCATACCGTACTGTAAGGCATATCCATATTCCGAGCTACTCCACAAGCGCTAGAGGTGGCAGCAATATTGTCTGGTCCTCTGTCGATAGTTGCCGTGGCAACTGCTTCGATTGTATCCTGTGGTACAGGTTTTCGTCCTTTGCCTGACTGAGCCTTCAGAGAACCTGTTTTCTCAAACGTCGCAACCATTGCTTTTAGCCCATTAACTGTCACAGGGCCGTTACCTTTATGCATTTTTTGTGCGTTCTAAAAGCACGAAGAGCGGCTGACACGTTGCACTGGTTGAGGTAAAAGAATTTGAAGCACGCTCGATTAAAGAAGGAAACATTGCACATAAACTTTCAATCCGATTGATTCGAAACGTAACACATTGCCTTTTAAAACCATAGCAGCTGGCACTGTGCCAATGGCTGTAACATGAAATTTGAAAAATGAACTTCTTCTTTTGCTCAGCGTACGTGATATTGCAGATCACGAGATTTTATCGGTGTTTATGTAGATTTTGCGCTTTTTTAAAAGTGTTGCCATATTGCACCTGAACTAAATCAGAAAATGTGCATAATAAAAGGTAATTTTATTTCGTATTAATTTGCATTTGTTAACATTCTATTTTCTATTACACAGCGCCAAATATTCCCCTAGCGGTGACTTTGGAACTAATTTGTTTTTTCGCGGAATCCTTCGTCCCCCATCTTGTTCAATCTTCCTTACAAAATGTGGCGTCATTCTCGCAAACAGATCGCGCTACAGAATACTGTGAGCACTGTCAGTTTAATTATGGCCACCCGGTATATATATATATATATATGAATGTATATGAATTTAACAATTACAATATATTATTATTTCATTCATATAAATATAAATTTCAAATTTCAAATTAAATTGTAAACGAATAAAATAATTATTGCTGCAAACAAATTTGCAATATCATTCCAATTCAGAAAGCAAAAGTAAATACGTGAAAAAATATAAAATAATCCAAAAATTTTATTTAAAAACTTTAAAGCGTTTTTTAAAACGAAATTAATTTGTATTAAGTAAATAATTGTTGAGCAGGCATTAGACAGATCTTTTCAAGGGGAAGTTGCATCGATACCTAACTTTTCAATTCCTCTTTTCGTGTTTCATGATCCATATAGGCATGGGTAAAAAATAACACAAAAATAAATGTAGTGAAGAGTTTAAATGAGAAATTTAACAGAAAAAGAATTTCGAGAAATTTTGTAACCAAATACACTACAGGAAACTGAATTATTAATTAAAAGTACAAATCCAAAGTAATTCAGAAACCCTTACATTTATAGGTACTTCCCCGACACGAATTATGCATGCAAACCAAAATAAACCAAAAAAACTAATCTAAACGTTATAAATATGAAATATAATATAATAAAATGTACGTATATGTAACAATTTATATATATACATAATCAAAGATTTCAGTAAACAAGTTAATCAGACGTAATAAATTGCCAGATACTTGTGTTTAAGCTGCAAAGTATAATTTAATTTTAACGTTAGTTAGAATTCTATTGAAATGAAACTCACTAGCATATTTAAATTGGAATCTTGGACATATTTAAAATGGAAAAATTAAAAAGGTACAATTAAAAGTGAAAATGCAACCAGCAAATCAAGCAATTATCGCCATTTATCGGAAATTAGTTGACTTCTCAAGTGCAACTAACTAACTCTGATCAAGTAACAATAATTAATAAATGCGAATGTGTTTTGTCTTTTTTTTTTTTTTTCAAATAAGAATTATTGAGAGATTCAGGTAAGATATTTCGATTTCGATATATATTTATTGTTTTTACAAAATTATAGAATTATACAATAAAGTTTTTATAAAGTTGTAAGGTTTTAGTTAAACTAACCAAGTTTATTTTAATTTAAATCTTTTCTATCT
>KL818991.1:0-20226 GCA_000611955.2 Stegodyphus mimosarum | reverse complement strand
AAATTCGGATAATTCCAAAAATAGCCCCAAAAAATCTAAAATTAAACCAATTCTTAAACCCGCAAAATTGCAAGCGGAAAAATTAATTGCTAATACGAAAAAAATGTCAATTAGTAATAGAGAAATTGATTGCCCCAGAAATAAAAAACTGAGGAAAGTTGATGATAATGGTTTTCAGCGGCCCCCCCCGCCACTTGGTTGCACGCGGGGCGCCGAAAGAAGTTGACCCAGAAGGTCGAGCAAACAATAGTCTTCCCCCTTTCTGGAGTGAAAGGTCGGACGAGAACATACCTCCCACCCAGCCAGTGGATGATCCCCCCCTCAGCAGAGGGAAACTGTTATCGACGAGGAGTCAGCCGGGTCTGGTACTCCCCCCCAACCACAGCCAGCAATAGTAATAATAAACGTCGGATTCCATATTTTTTTGTAGATCCGAAAGATTTTGAATTTTTAACTTCCATATTTCAAGCCACAGTGCCTACGGCGATCTGCAGGATGAAGGGAAAGTATTTACGCATAGAAATACAGAATGAGAATGATTACCGCTCGGTCGCCCAAATTCTTACGAATCAGGGGGCCGAGTATAAATCTTTTAATCTTAAAGAAGATAGACCCGTAAAGGTCTTTCTACGAGGACTCCCGAATACTGCGAAAGCAGAAAAAATTAAATCTGAACTGCAGATCTTAGGGTACTCTGTAATATCTGTCACCCAACTCCGTAGGCACAAATCCCGCCATTCCATGTCATTGTTTTTGATTCAACTGAATCCTTCATTAAATGTATACGACATATTCGAAGAAACACTGATATTCGGTGTGGAAATTAAAATAGAGAAGCATATCGGGAAAAAGGGGCCGAGCCAGTGTTGGCGCTGCCAAGGATTTTTTCACAGTTCGGCAGTGTGTACGCTGCCTATCAAATGTCTACGGTGCGCTGGGCCGCATTATGCGTACCAGTGTACCAAACACCCTGAAGAAGCTAACACCTGTGCGAACTGCCTTGGTCAGCACGCAGCCAACTGGTTTCATTGCCCCCGAAACCCGAGAAATAAGAAAAAAAACCCCAATTTTAGATCGGATAGCGGGAAATCAAAATTTGTACCAGCCCCGGTAAAACCTCCTATTAGCAGCACGGACCCATCTTTTAGAGAAATCGTTTCCGGACGAAGTAATCCAGGACTTCAGACTAATAAAAATAATATTCAGAAGCCGCAGAAGCCTGCAATTCAGCATCTTTGAGCGCTCGGCCAAAACCACCGGCCCAGACTCCAGCCCAAGCAGCAGCTGCACTGATACCCTCCGTAGCGTATTCCAAATCGCTTCGGAGTTCGGTATCGAGCATCAAATACTCTTGCAAGCATTTAGAAATGCTCTCCCACACCTCCGTAACGTCTCCACGGGGCCTGAGAGAGCATTTCATATTTACGAGGCGTACTGCGGCCTCCTGAATTAAGGCATACAATTCAATAATCAAAATTATGATAATAATCTCTTAATAGCCTTCTGGAATGCTAATGGCATCAAAAAGAAAATCCACCAAGTCCGGGATTATATTAATGAGCACTGCATGGACCTCTTCCTCATTCAGGAGACGCATCTGGTAGAGGGACTTAGCGCGAATATTGCTAATTATTTCTGCTACTGTAATGATCGCGAGGTATGTATCAGTGACAATGTTCGCGCTAGTGGCGGTACTAGCATCTATATAAAACGCACAATTAAACATTCTAGAATTCCTACGCCACCACTTGAGGCTTTAGAAGCGACTATTATCCAAATTCATATTCCAAATTGCCCCCCCCATAGCAGTAGCGTCCTGCTATATGCCTCCGAGACAGGGACCTGCATTTATCTCTGATCTCAGAAAACTCAGTGGTGTTGCAAATAACCTGATTATCGCAGGAGATTTAAATGCCCGCCATAAAAGTTGGGATTGTGTCACTGCCAACAATTATGGTGATAAACTCAAAATTTGGGCTCAGGACGCCCGTATCCAAATTATAGCGCCGAACTCACCTACCCATTTCCAGTTTCCTGGGGGTTAGGTGCCCCGTCTACTATTGATTTGGCTTTATTTAAAAATATTCCAGTAGATTATTCGATCGAAGTGATTCCGGAATTGTCCTCTGACCATTATCCGGTTCACCTCACCCTTAAAACTTCCAAAATTTACCGGCGCAAGTCTCTACAAATTGGAACAATTTTCGGTATGGGTTGGAAAATGGTATTCTCCCCCCTATCAAAATTAACGATAATCAAGAGGTTGGCTTAGCTCTTGACAGGCTCAACAAAACTCTGGGAAGTGCATTTACGGCTGCTTCCAAACCCAAATTTAGGACCAACCATTATAAATTACCTGATTTTATTAAAGAAAAAATCAAAATTAAAAACCGTCATCGCAGAGATTGGCAAACTTCTCATTTAGACCATTTTCGAGTGCAACTGCGAAGAATCCAGAATGAGTTCAAGTCTGATATTAAAAAATATGCAGATGATAAATACTCTAATTACCTTAAGTCCTTAAAGACTTCAGACAATAGCCTTTGGGAAGCTAGCGCTCGGCTACGCAAACCTAAACATGACATTCCCCCCCCCAATGGGCACGGTTGATAACCGGATGGCATTAACAGACACCGAAAAGACTGAGCGCATAGAGGACAGCGTTCAAACACAATTTTCACCTAACACTGGACTCATGTTCAATACCTGTGCACAGCACACGCATGACGTCCAACACCAAGTTGAAGAGTTTCTCTCCTCAGATACAAGTTCTGAGGAACCCATTACTACAACAATGACTGAGATTAATATGATTATTAAAAATCTCAAGCCCGGAAAGGCACCTGGCCTGGATAGGATTAGTAATCGCATGATTAAAAACTTACCTATCAAATTCATATTTTACCTAGCAGTTTTGATTAATTCAATGCTACGGTTAAAATATTTTCCTGATAGCTGGAAGAATGCTTGTGTCATTCCTATTCTAAAACCTGGTATGGACCCTAAGGTCCCTCAAAATTACAGACCGATCAGCCTCCTGTCTTCACTTAGTAAGATTTACGAAGCTATACTGCTTAGATTCCTGAATGATTTCTGCCGAAACCGAAATATTATTATTCCACAGCAAATCGGTTTTCGCGCTAAACACTCAACTCAGACCCAGCTACTGAGGGTAGTTGAAATCATTCATACAGGATATCCCAGTGGAAAGCCTACAGCTATCGTTTATTTAGACGTAGCTAAGGCTTTCGACAGGTGTTGGCATATCGGAATTTTATTCAAGCTCATGCGACTTGAAATTTCGGCTAACTTCGTGCATCTCATGCACTCCTACCTCACTAATAGATCATTTTCTGTCAAAGTAAGATATTCCGTATCTTCTCCTCGCCCTCTCCTGGCCGGTGTCCCCCAAGGAGGACTAATTAGTCCCTATCTTTTCAACTTGTATGTAAATGACATACCACAATCACCTAGTGTCGATCTAGCACTTTATGCAGACCACACAGCCATCATTTCGCAGCACTCAACACTGCTTCAAACTCTCAATCACCTACAGCTGTATTTGACAGACTTGGAGTCCTGGCTCATTACCTGGAAAATCAAAATTAACGTCGCCAAAAGTGCCGCCACAGTTTTCTTTTCCAGAAAGAGGAATGTCCATAGCCAAATCCCACCACTCAGGTTATTTGATGAAAATATACCCTGGGTGGATTCCTACAAATACCTGGGAGTTCATCTGGATGCGAAGCTACTCTGGAGTACGCATATTAATTATGTTATTTCTAAAGCTAGAACAACTAGAAATCAGTTAATGTCTTTAATCAGCCGTTCTAGAAGTCTTTCATTGAATAATAAAATTTTATTGTATAAAAGCACCATATTACCAATATTGACTTCTGCAGCAGTTGTTTGGTCTACGGCTGCAAACAGTCACCTAAAGAAAATTCAGGTATTCCAGAGCGTTACGCTACGCATCCTTACAAATGCTCATTATTTCGTCCGAAATGAAGTGCTTCATAACGATCTCAAAATTCTTCCCTTAGATGCCTTTTTCCGGCAAAATTTTTAAATAGATTATCGCAGATTGAAAACCCAGTCTTGCATTCACTTCCAGCTTATAATCCGGCAGAACCCAGTTCTGCCAAGCGTCCTAGGAGCGTTCTTGACAGAACATTCAACATCTTTCCTAGGAAGCCAAAGCGAAGGTGCTTGCTTGACTAGGAATTCTTTCTAAATTTAATTAATCAAGCACTTCACGGGCCTAACCCGACGATTCTTAATTAATTCTAGTTACCCGCCGGACCTAATCTTGCCTCGTTTAACCGGGAACATCATCCGTGCTGCTTCTTCTATTTTTTTGCCCCCCAGCAACCAAGACCTTTGCTCCATGTACCACGTATCTTGTTCTAAACTGTTAAAATAGCAAAATTAACTATTTCCCTTAAATCTTATTATTTTTTATCAATGTATCCCAAAAATTCAAATTTTTAACATCTAATCCCGTTTACAGAATTAAATTAGCTCTAAAATTAAAGCCGTAATGAATTTATTAAAATTAATTATTTTCTATCAAAATAAAACTCTATTTTCGCTCAAATTCATGTTTAAACTTTCATGTTCTTAAAGAACAGGGATCTCAATAGTTCACTTAAAAGCTTTCGCTAAAAGCATTGTTAGAAAGTTGTCGATTCTGCTGATAAGGCACGTTTCAGTTCATTCTACACAGAGTTCGAACTCCCCCCCACTGCAGACACGTTTTCCCCTCACTAAGCAAGCTCTTAGGTCGAAAAGACCTGTTTTCCCCCCCGCCCATCCCCAAGGATTAGCAATCACTGCGACTCTCCGGGATACCTGAGTTACCTTTCCCCAGCCCTGGGACTATTCAGCTTCCCGGCTGTTATCTCTTTCCTTTCATTCCTTTAGCCCGATGCTTTCAGGAATCCTCCTATTCTTATCCTCGATCTTTCTACTTTCTATGAAAGTTCAGAAAGTTGAAGGATCCTTTAACGACTCCCCTTCATTCTTCTTTTCACTTAGTGAAAGAAAGCTTGAAGGGTTCCTAGTCCATTGTTGGACTCTTTATCTATTTCCTTTTCATTCAACCCTTAACGGTTCTTTCTCCTGTATTTAGCCATTGTTCTTTCTTAATTATATCAGTCTTTCTTAATTAAGTTGTGGAGGTAATTGCATTAAATTGCAAAGGTACTCCGGAAGTTAACGCCTTGGGCCTATATGAAGCCCAAGGCTCTTGCCAACCACGGGCGTAATTTTGTACTCCTTACCGCGAGGAATTTGTCGGCTTGTTCTGACACTGAACAAGCGAGATTAGCGGCAACAACAACAATAAAAATTCACACTAAACATATCAAAACAATGATTTGATTTCGTTACTTACGTTTGCACCAGCATCTAAAAGCAGAGATGCAATTAGCACTGCATTTTCTGCGTCATTAAATACAGCCCTGAGTAGAGGACCACCTTGTGAAAAGTCTTTGGCACCCACACAACTACCTTGTGACAAGAGCAGCTGGACAGCATCTGGGCAGTTATATGCGCAAGCTTGGGCTAATGGCGTATCCCCATATTCATCAGGAAAGTCAAGAATATATGGCGGCGATTTCTGAATTAAGAACTTTATAATTTCTGAAAAAGAATGCACACAAAGATTTGAAAACAAGGAAATGACCATCGTTATCAGTTATAAATGTATTAAATTGCAAAAATTAAAAATTTTCCAATATCTATTATTTATTTCATTTCCCTAATTTCATCCCAAGTAACTCTAAGAGATTTGAAAAACAGCAGAGTCTTTAAACTGTGTTATTTTCCAGATTAATAAAATTGAATGCGTAGGAAATAGAAAACGTTTCCACAAAAATGGAAGAATTAGCATTTATAAAATATCAGAAGATTTCAGTAGTAAACTTAATTTCTTTCAAGTAATTTTTCCTAGCAATCTGAGGGAACTCTGTGTAAACAAGAGTGAGAGTGAGAGCCACTTTGTGTTTGTAATTGAGAAAATCTACAGTTTTATCTCGATCTTCATGAAATTTTGAACTCTTGATATTCAAAGCAAGGGAAAAGTCACTGTTTGCAGTGTTATAAGATTTACAAAACCTTTTATGTAATCCACATTCTTTATAGATATATAGCACAAATTTTGATTAAAAACTCAGTAGTCGAAAAGCTTCTAAAGAAGAAATGACTTCTAAAAACTGAAGCACTTTACGAACTACATAGAACATTGAGCCTACATGCCATTTAAACCAATGTGCTTATAATGGTTCTGTGATTTCTCAGCTCCTATTTTGGGACGGATTGCTAATCTAAAGTAAGTAAATTACAGTTTCGTATTAATGCAAATATAATAATAATGTTATAGTACATTGCAGAGTGCGATAAATTCATTTACTTCTTTCTATTTTAACATTAGATACATTATTTGGTCTTCTACATACAAGTTATTTCACTACGTAAACGAGTGGGAAATGTAAACGTATTCAGAATATTTTTAACATTACCTAAAGAGCCTTCTTTGCAAGCTATATGGAAAGCTGTGCGGCGATGTAAGTCTGTGCTGGTAACATCGGCTCCCTTTTCTAGAAGCAATTTGATCAACTCGTGATCTGAAATATGGGCTGCGTGATGAAGCAGAATATTGCCTAAAGAGTCATTAAAATTTAAAAACTGACCATCATTCTCCAGGAAGTTTTCTGAAAATAAAAATTATTGAAAGCTGTACATTTCTAGATATTACGTAAATATGAATTCATGTATGATTCGTAAAAGTATTTTAAAGACGTTCTTATCAAAACGCAGTATATAAATGTTACTGAAATTTTTGTATGCCCATTCTACATAAATATTACATTGCAAAGTACAATTTCATGATGTGTTATCTGAAATAATCATTATATGAGCTACAAAAGTTTATTGCCTTTTAGTTGTACAGAATGTAAATATATTTCTTTAATATTAAAAGATGATGATATGATATTTTGGCACTTATTTCAGAAGATAAAAGTTAGTGAGGTATATGTATTAAAAATATGTAAAACTATTATCAAAAGTAAATTATTCATCTTGAAGTTACATCCAAAAATATGGAAACAATTTTCTTCGTAAACAGAAAGAAACTTAATTTTTGACTTAATAGTGTTCTCTTCTTAACGAAATAAACTGATGGAACATTTTTATATACCTTTGAATATCTGCAGTTGCTCATACTCTGAAATCATGAAAATATATATAATGCATAAAATCAATTCCTTTTAATTTCCTTTAACTTATTTCCTTTTAATTGTCAACAATGTAGATGAATTTCTTTACTACTAGGAGGAAATTTATTACATATCAGTGACGCGTTAAAAGGATGTAATAGAGATATAATTAATCAAGCAGAGATCAAAACTGTTCAGTTTTTCATTTCATTTTTTTTCAGTAAGATTTCACAAAATATATTTCATTAGCATTTCAACTTTTTTATTTTTTTTAGAATGCTTTTAAAAGAAACAGATTGTATGAAGAATTAACCTTACCTGGTAGTCGAGCTTTCAGTTGCAGGAGTACACAGCAAGTAGAGAAAGGTACTCGAAAACCGCGATTTCTCATCGAAGGGAAGATATAATCTGCATGGGTATCCTCTCTTAAAATGTCTTTAATAGCTTGTGTGTTACGATTCACCAAAGCTCGGAATGCAGCGTCAGCGAGTTTTGGTATATTCTGAAAAAGAATGTAGTTTTTTCATTTACATTAACAGAAAAAAAAAATGTTTGTGAACAGGAATTCATCAGAATTCTGTCCCTTAAAGTGTAAAAAAAGAGACGGAAGGGGAAAAACACACACAAACAGCTCACATCATTAAATGCGAGGAAGGACCAACCTCATCTTACTTCGTGTTACTCTTCACTAACCATATTACCTTTAGTACGTGGTTTCGAAATAAAACCTTACTGCAGGGATGTCAAACTCATAAGTACACTTGGGCCAAACGAACAAGGTTTAACTTTAGGCAGGCCGCAAAAAAAAAATCAATATTCATAGAATCGTAGATTTATTTCGAATAATACAATAATAAACATATATATATATATATATATAATATAAACATATATATATATATAGAAAAGAACAAGAAAAATTTAATGTTTAAGTCCTGATACTTGACATTTCTTCTCTGCTATTATGTTTCCTATTTCGGGAAAAATTTTGTTTGCAGTGATAACTTTCACGCTGACCCAAGGTGGGCATCATTAATACGGTTTCTAATAGAAGACTTATTACCTTTCATGACTGAAAATAACTACTCGCACCGATAAATGCTACCAAACATGGAAATAATTTCATATGCGAATTTTCGACTATTTTCAAACCTGGCTGGTAAATATTTGTATAATTTAGGCACGCCCACTTCAATGAATTTTGCTTTCAAATTTGAGTTGCATTGAATCTCGATCACCTCCATTTGCATATGGCTGGGTACTGAGTCAATACTTATTGAGAAAATCGAAGAAAACAAAAAAAATTTGTCTTCGAGGGAACTAAAATCATTAAACCTCGTTTCAAATTCAGTTGTTAAATTTGCAGTTTTTTCTGCGTATTTTTGATACGAACAAGTATCATCTAAACTTGATTTGTTCATGCTGCACGTCGGGAAGTGCGTCAAATCTTCATTTTTAAGTTGTTTTTCCCAAAGAACTAGTTGACATTTGAATGCTTTAATTATGTCAAAAATGTTCGTAATGATATGATCTTTTCCTTGTAATGATAAATTTAAATCGGTTAAGTGTTTGGTTATATCAACCAAGAAAGGTAAATCTTGTATCCATATTGGATAGTAAAACAAACTTACGTCTTGATTTTTCGTTTTTAAAAACTGACATATTTCTTCTTTCAAATCCCACAATTGTTTGAGAATCTTGGAGCAAGATAACCAACGTACCTCGGTATAGTAGAACAAACCCGAATATTCACTAACTCACTTAAGAAAGCAGTGAATTGACGCTGATTTAAACCTCGAGATCTTATAAAATTTATAACGTTTTTTATATATGACAAAACATTCTCCATATTTATTACTTTCGTGCATAGAACATCTTGATGTATAACACAATGCATATGATGAATGTTTGAACCGTGAATTTCACTAAGATTTTTTCTTAGTAATGCTACGAAGCCCTTGTTTTTCCCGGTCATTGATGGAGCGCCATCTGTAGCTACAGAATTTAATTTTTCCAAAGGTAGATTGTATTTCTGCAGAAGTCCAAAAACACAAGTAAATATATCTTCTCCTGTGGTAGTACCAGGCATCGGTATTAGTTCCAGTAATTCCTCAAAAATGTTAAAATTCTTGTCACAAGAACGAAGAAACACTGCTAATTGAGCTTTGCCACTAATGCCCGTGCTCTCGTCACAGGCAATGGAGAAACTTTCGAAACTAGATGATTTTGCTTTGATCTGATCACTTAAATTCGCGGCTAAATCAGTAACTCTTTCCGCAACTGTATTTCGAGACAATGAAATTGATTGAAAAGCCTTCACATTTCCAGGACAAACAATTTCTCCAGCTTTCATTAGGCATTCCTTGATGAAATCACCGTCAGTAAAAGGCTTCGAATGTTTAGCTATCAACTCGGACAAGACGTAGCTTGCATGTACCGCCGCTTCACTTTCTTGCAATACTTTACTAAACATGGACTGTTGCTTTTTCACTCTTAACTTGAGCTCTTTCAACTTTTCTTCTCTCATTAATCCTTCGTAATTGTTATATTTCGATTTGTGTTGTTCATAATGACGTTTAATATTATATAACTTTGGTACATTAATAGTATTATTACATATCAAGCAGATTATTTTATCTTTTATTTCACAGCAAAAATATTCCAATTCCCATGTTACTCGGAATATTCTATGTTCGTCAGCGATTTTTCGTTTTAATTTTACTACCACTTGGTTTTGATATAGACTTACTGAGTACAAATGGCTGGAATAAACACGGTTAACGTTAAAAAGTTAACAAAAATTTATTCTTTCCACAAGAGATAAATCAAAATGCTGAAATATTTCTTCAAAAATATTCTAACAGTATAACAAAATTTCAAACGTTTAGCAAAAATCAATTCAAAACAGAGAAACTAATTCTATCTCACAGCGAAATCGCTACAACTTTTCATTTAATAAACATTTAGTAAACACATTTTAGCATTTAGTAACAAATTTAGTAAACAAATAGTTCGCTAGAACTACAGCTACTACTGAGATGAGTTGTTTGTTCTCGGCTTTTATAAGCTTTATAATTAATTTCTCGAATATACTGGAAACATCTATAAATATCTGGATTTTTGTAGATGGCAACAGCAATTACGAGATATTTATTTATTAGGTATTAAATGCACGCGCTGTTCTATTTTTAACCTTCCAACGCAGCTGTCTTTTCAAAACTCGTCTGCGTTGCTAAGGCAACATGAAGCAAATCTAATTCCAATTCTAAATAAATAAAACTAACTAAATAAATAACTATGAAATCCGTAACAATATGAATTAAGTAATAATTAATAATAAAGCAAAGTGCATGCACATGCATGCACCAATATATCGTACAAAACTATGATTGGAAAACTGAGACCCTGAGTTCGGCCACATTCGGCTATCAGGAGATGCGTACAAGTTATGAGTGCACGTGTCCCCCAAAAGCCGAAGGTAGCTGAACGCAAGCTACTAACACGCATTTGTAATTTAAGAAGTGTGTGTGTGTCAGCTCGCTGTGAGTAATCTAACAACACTGAATAAATTATCGTTAATTACTTAGTAGTAAACATTTCATTTTTTTCTTCGTCGAAATGTTATTTTATTATTATATATTATTATTTGCCGATATATTGGCCGGGTCGCATGCGGCCCGCGAGTTTGACATCCTTGCCTTACTGCATATTTATGAATATATTACTCATAATAACATATTCAATTGCCTATTTTATCAAGATATTAGTTCGAAGTGATAAGTTAAAGGAATTTTTTCTTTGATATTTTAAAGCAAATTTGAGTAAAATATTATTTTAAAGAATTTGGTTTCTACCACTAAATTAGAGAAAATAGACACATCTTTTTAGTCTTCCTAATAGATCAAGTTTACTTATGATATAGTAGAAATAAGCAGAAAGCAAACTATGAAAATACGGGCCACTCTTTAAATGACTCAAGAGGAATTCCTGAAGAAACGGGAATTTTGTGTCTGGCTAATACCTTTTAATTATTTCAATAATTATATAGACGATTACGAATTATAACAATTATATAGTGGTAATTATAATTTTTATAACTAATGTAGTAAAGAGTCAAAGGACATTTTGCTTTCGTGGAAACATCTGGAATCGAAAGGAGTAACCCTACCAACCATGTGCGAGATTTTAGAAAATTAATACTCTTGGAAAAACTCCCAATTGAACGATTTGGAGTTTTTCTCAATTCTCTCCCTCTTACAATTGAACAGAAATTAGGGCGAACATGTTGCCGCTCTGAAAACAGTTGAACTACGGCGCCATGAGCTTAATATTTCTCTCTTACTCTTTTGAGTTGCTCTTTTATCAGTCATAAAGAAGCACGTGAGAGAATATCAAATCATGTCATAATAGTTGATGGCAATTAAAAGTGCGTTATAGGCTTGCTGAAATTGCGCGATGCAATAAATACATAACTATTAGTCGACTTAAAATATGCTATTATTATACCAGCTGAGCTGACCAACTAAGCGGAGTATCCCTGAATTATTTCAATTTTCTCAATTTAATTTTTCTAAATGTATTCTTCTCAGTAGAATTTACTTATCTCTCGGAGGAACCTGTAACCCCTATAGAGCTCGACCCCAGGTGGCGGGTAGAGGAGTGCCTCTACAGGTTTTCCTTTGAGTGGTAGAAGGGATCTTCCGCCGACCAACAAGCAGAAGTCCAATCCTTCGGGCTATGGCATTCCTTTGTATGATGAGTCTAGCTTCAGTATTTGCGAACAGCGGTACCGCGTACGGGGCAGACGACGCGTCATGCTTTGATCGTGGCCTGGAGGGTGATATGAAGTGTACCAGGACATTGAATTTTCTAAACGGAACACAGGAAGGATGAACTTCAGATTTTCCTAGACAATAATGACATTCATATTGCCTGTCTTCAAGAGCCTAAGCTGAATAAAAAATCTTGAATTAAACATTAAGGACTATACTGTACTACGAAAAGATAGGACCGACAGAAGGGGAGGAGGACGTGATTCCTTATTAGAAACAACGTCGTATCTTCGCCCGATTTTAATAGGCTAAATCATGGACACGACGAACCACAGAATTTGCTTAAGGCATTGCAGGAAGTAAAGAAAATTCAAATTAATATCAGAAACTGCATTGCTATAAATTGAAGGTGCAGAAATGACGAGGCATAACACAGAAAATGCCTAATAACATTAATATTAATCGAAAATGATATGCATTTAATAAATACGTTTTATGCCTGTGCATGTGTTAATTGAAAAAGAAGCATCTGATAGTTAATATTCGTGGTAATAAGTAAGCGTTGTTTTAATATATTTAGCAGAATAGAACAAAGTCAGACTAAGATACCGTGGTGCGAAAACGTCAGTTATAAATACGCCCATGGCCGGATTTAGACTTGATCAGCTATTTAAGGTATGATGCCTTTTATAAGTCCAGATATGATATGTCAGTGCCACGTATGATTTTCAGGTTCCAAGACGGGCTTTGGGGGAGGTGTCGTAAACAATAGCTTGTGTAGCTTATACGTAAATCCTGCACTGTATACACCTGATTGCATTAAATTTCATGAATTCAACTTCTATCAACCTGTTAAGAAATAAGAGAAATAAACTGTCGCCAGTTTGTCTGAGGCAGAAGAGAAATTTTAGGAACAGCGTATGCGCGTTAGTTGTCAACAACGCTGATCGTCTGTGAAAAATTGTTCCTTTTTTTACTTGTTGAGTTCCTGTTACGTCGCTTTAGTGTTTATTATAGTATTTGTACAGAACATATGGCAATGATGTAATAATTCATCAGTGATATATTTTAGTACACATTCTTTTTTATTAATGTAAATCAGATGGGCACGTGGTTTTTAAGCTAGCGCCGAATGTCGATATAGTAAATAAACATAACGGATTTTAAAGAGTTTCATTTATTCTATAATGTGTTCATGTGTGTATCTAATCGATGGAATCGGTTCAATTCCCAACCCGTTAGTCGGTTAAGAATAAAAACAAGAATTTCCGAAAGTTTACGATGCAGGTTAAGAATGTATTCCAAAGATCAACATATCTCAATCTTCATGTATCTTGCTAAAGAATGTAAACGAATTAATTCTTCTGTCTAATAATGCAACAAAGTAAACAACTGAAACAGGTTTTCAACATCTTGAAAATCTGTAATGAAATTCTACTGGAACTGTTCTTCTCGAAAGGACTAAATTATCTGGCTCCTTAATACTAGAGAGTTTATGATGCATGTTTATATTTATATGGTATTTGCTCCCTCCTTTTGGCATCTCCTTTCGTGATGTAAAGGCCCGTCGACAAGACTATGCTCCTAACGTAGTTGCCGTTCTTTTTTTTTTCGCCGGCGTAAATTCGCATTACGCAGAGGACGCAAAACTGAGTTCGCTCATCTTCGGCTTTTTTCCCTGCGGAGTGAAAGAACAACCAATAGCCGACTGAGTTTTTATCACGTGCCATAGTGCGAAAAAGACGTGTTTACACTTTTCAATATGGCGTCGGAATCACACAGCGATGAGTTCTTTTCAAAGAAATTGTAACTGAATAATATAAATAATAATAAGGATCATCAACATTGTTTATAGCATTCTAAATTCTCTTAAACCACATAGATTGGTATAAATTTCAAATTCTCATTAAGGGGGAAAAACTGTACATTTATGAACAATCATCCGACTAATAGATCCACATGCTTCACCTGTATGTAACACCGTAAGTAACATGAACCTAAATAAATTACAGTTTCTACGAAATCGAATTTTATGCCTAACAAAATTCTCCTTAATTATTACAAATGTTCGTTATTTCATGCATAACAAGAAGTTCTATAAGTATCCCAATATTAAATGCACCAAATACTAACTTCAACAATATAACATCTTTTGATATAAAGTTCACTGTGAAAGAGTATTCAATAAAATACAGTTACGAAATTTGCGTGGACAGTTACAACGTAAGTCACACGGTACACATTTACTGAATATTAATTAAATTACCTTTGCGGTGACTTCTACTTGTTACTTTACTTTTGGTGTACCGCTATGTCACAGATAGCTGAGGGGTCAACGCGTTGCACTACAAAGGCAAAGATTGAAGTTCCAAACTCATCTGTAGCCATTGTGAATTAAAGCTGCCTTTTATTTATTTTGGAAAGTGCTTCTTAAATTTAATCATTTTATTTTTATCTATTTATTATTATTGCTGTCATTTCTTATTTTATCTATTTAGTAGTATTGTTTCCAATTTACTTTAAAAATGTGCACTGTAACGCATTATGTAAAGGTATTATTAACTATTAACGCATTATGTAAAGGTATATTTGCCTATGTCTTGTAAAATTTATTTTTACTCCATTGCATATTTTATTCGCTATAAAAATAAGAAATAATAAAAAGAAAAACAAAAGAAAAAAATCTGAAAATCTTTCATATTTTATGTTGCGCCCAGACGGGCGTTTTTTCATTTCTTTTTCTTTTTTTTCATTTGCAGGCACATACCCGCTTTGAGTGCATTTGGGCTAACGTTAAATTGTGCTAAAAATATTAAAAAAAAACATATTGTTAGAAATTTTACTGGATGAACTTTTTTCTAATTCATTTATGGAAATAACTTATGCAGAATAATCAAATTATAGAACACTTTACTTATTACACAGATTCCCTTACACGTACTCCCATACAACACAAAAACAATCAAACCAAGTGAGGAGGGAAGGATTAAAAATTATGAATGAAATTGATTTTATTATATGGTGGATGGTGTTTGAAGTCATTTAATTCTGTTTACATACTGTTTTATAAATTTAAATCTTTTGCAATTTTGAAAATTTCAACAACTATAACAATTTTATAAATATTAATTTGCATAAAAACTTATCTGTGCGAATGATTATCCGAGTTGTTCAGATGCTTAATAAACAAAGTTTCACTATAAAACGAACCGAGTGTGATATTCTTCTTACCAGACTGCAAAACAGAAGATGAAACACTTGTAGACTTCTATGAATGTCACGTATTTTTTTTTCTTCAATAATTTTATTGGTTAAACGGAGACTTCGCTCGCGTCCTCGTTTGGTCGAATTTTTGCCAGAGAAGCGCGTTTCTTTGTGCCATTTACGTCTTAAGCGTAGTCGTGTGTACGAATCTCTTCGGTCAGCACGCTCGACGCGTATTCCAGAGAGAGTTCCGTGCTTCGAGTCCTGGTGAGAGTTTTTCATCTCTCCTGCTTTCAAAATAAACTAATGTCTCTATATTGGCGCCCGAACTAAAACAAGGCGGTGGATGATGATTCTGCACCACCAGGATTTGGCGATTGGGTCTCCTAATCCCCAGTCTTCCTTTAAAAGGGGGATATACTAGGTATTTCTTTTGCTTTCTTACCATGCCTTCGTGGTGTAATGGTCAGCACATTCGGCGGATATTCCGAAAGTTCGAGTCCCGGCGAGGGCGCTGCTCATTTTTGACTTCTCTCAGCATAAAAAAAAGGAACCTTCTCTCTCTATATATATTAAGAAATAGAGCAGAAATTAAAAATGGCCAAAATAGGTTTTTCTAATATGATTTAGATAAAAAAATATTTTTTTAGCCCAAAGGGGAGTTAGTTTAGAAAAGCTACTAGTCTTGAAACAACATTTTCCGTCGAATCACTAAAATAGCTGTATCACTTTTCAAATTGCTGCCACGAAATATAATCGTCTTCTATTATACTGAAAGTAATTAAATAATGAACAATCTGCATGTATGTATGCCTGTTTCTCGCACTGTGCAAAAAATAACGGTACCTAGAGCCATCTAGTTTGGAATAACGCAGTCATCCACTTGAATATGACCACCTGGAACCCGGATTTGGAATTTGTTCCACGATATCTACTTACTAGCTGTAGCTAGGCTTTTCATTGCGTGAAGAGAACAGAAGATTTCGTGCTCTCTCCTCTTTGCCAAGAATGGAAAAAATTTCAATCTAAAATTTCTTAACAAAATTTTTTCCTGGAGATGGAAATGCGCCCGGGAACAAATCCCCCCCTTGCTACGCCACTCCTGCTAACTAATTACAATTAACAATTGTAATCGATTGCGGAGCGGTGAAAACATTGTCCTTATGTACAGATTAACTTATTCGAGATCTATTACCTTGCCCTTTCTCCCAGAAAAAGTGGAAAAAAATCTGCAGAGATATACCTAAAAAATTCACACATTATTGTTTTAACTAACCTGAATGTTATGTTACACGAATTTAAACTTAAATCTTTCTGAATAATGAAAATATATAAAAATAGCAAAACAAAATAGCTTTTGGATTAAAAAAATCAAGAAAAACAAATTATATGTTCACTAATAGTAAAAAGAAGAAATAATCGTCTGGAAAATAAATACATGGATATGAGGATAAAGGCAGTAAAAGAAAAACTGTAGTTATCAAATTTGTCAAATATTTAAAAATAATTTACTAAAAGATGGGTACGAAAACTCTGTAGTCAATTAATTACACTGAATAATAGGACAAATTTGCTAAGATTTTTCCTTTTTTTATTTTGCTCTGGTTTATGCTTTGGCTCATGCGCAGTAGACTTCTTTCTTTTCCCATATTGAACCATGGTCATCAACACAAAAGAAAACTTCTTTAAATGCTTTCCTTATGTCTCCACCGATTGGGTTAGAAAATTGTGATCCAATTGAAATCCAAAAACTCGGTCACTTTTATCTCGAAACAAACATAATAGAGTTTAAAATACATATATTCTTTTTTTCTTGCAATAATAGCTTGATATCATTTCTAACCCAAAGGGGCATTATCCCAGAAGGGCTATTAGTCTCGAAAACACGTCGAATGACTTAGATGCGAAGTATCACTTTTCAGATTGTTGCCACCAAATATTATAGCCATGTATTATATTTAAATAAACTAAATAACGAAGTATCTTCTTGAAGTATGTACGTTTCTCGCATTGCGAAAAAACGACGGTACCTAGATTCATAAAATTTCGAATAACGTAATCCACCCCCCGAACATATGCACCTGGAAGCACGAATTATGAATTTCCTATTTCGCATTTTGTAAAACTTTAATGCTTTTAATTGGTAACAAACTCTAGGGTTTGAAGCTGATAAATTGCAACACTGTGCGGAATAAAACATTCTTATATCAACCGCATGAAGCTGTTTATCGGGAAATTTAAGGACATGTTGTTTTTAAATATTTCGTAATTTTACTCTTGAATTGAATTGCATGTGAATGAGTGCGAAAAAAATATTAATAAATTTAACGCACAAATAATAGTAAAATTAACAACAAAAAAAAGAAGGTTAGTATGTCATCTTACTGAGAAAATTGAATATTGATACGATAATCTGAGGAAAGACTGAAAAATGTATATGCCAACAATTAACACTGCATCGGGAACGCTAACCATACGCTGCTATGCTTCTTTTAAAATTTTTGAAGCTTTGATGGTGAATTGTATATGGCATAAGTGCGAAGAAAGCTATGTTTAAAAATAAAGCTAAAAATATAGATAGAATTGGGTTAGCAGGAGTAAGTGTAACAGTAGATTGGAGGACAGTATACTCAGCGAGACATTAAAAAAAAAATTAACAATCTTTTTAGGCGACCGTTGAAATCTGAACTTTAGATTTTGCGTTTTGTAAATTTAATAATATTTTTCTTTATGTCTCTTTACATTTTGTTAATTTTAAATGATTTACAGTTTTGCCAATTTTGCTATATATGTATTTCTTTTTGACGTTTCATAGGATTCTGTCCCGTCGAATCATGTGACGAGATATGCAATTATGTTATGCAATTTTTCGCAGATGCAATATTATCTCGAATATATAACAGGCTGGAGAACTTCATGCAAGCCTGTCTTTTAGGTCCAAAACTTTCGTACAACATTCAACAAAGATTAATTAGAAAACATGCAGCGTAACATTTTAAATAAATAAGTAAATACATATAGTGTAAAGTTAAAATATTTCTTTGCTTTATGCTCTTCTCGTATTACGAAAGTTACGAAATTCCTTACAATGAGATAAATAATTTTAAGAACAAACTTTTCAACACTAGATGATGTTTTTTTGAAAGTAAAATAACTGTCTTTTTATAGATTGATAATGAACTTCGCAGTGGCTCCACACCATTTATTACAAAACAGGATGAGATTAACGAAAATGTATTTATTCTCATAACTTAGCTTTATACTGCATTAACAAGCTTTTCCTTACAAACTTTATAGATTATCCGCCAAAAATATTTTATTCGTTATCAATGTTAAGAAATTAGGAACAAAATACAACTTTGTGAAAAGCGCACTTTTTCGAGTAATAGTATCGAACATTAGCAAAAATTTACTTGCAAAATTATGAAATATTTGGCATTTACCTTGTGCAATCACATATTCTGAGTATTTTAATTACTGAAATTTTTTATGCATTTGGAACAACGGGGAATCTCAGATAAGCGGCACTTGACGCAATTTTTTCCGCTATCGAGAAAAATCGCCTATTTCAAGGGAGGAATTTTTTGTTGCCAAGAGGGAAATGACGTCAACAAGCGCTTTCCATAGACCTTATAAGAAATAGACAAACCCAAATGGGTTTTCTCCCTCGTCTGACGCATTCTTGGCTGTCCCCTTGACCAGACCTGGAGGATTAGGGACGACTAGCAGAAACTTAACAATGTTTGGCTACTGCAGAGCCTATAATTGTCAAGAAAAAGCTAGTTCTAGCGACTTATTTCACAAATTAGAATGTTTACATATATTTATTTTTGAAACTGAGATTGAGTTTTAAAAATTTAGCATATTTATCAAGCATAATTAACGTTGCAAGCAATTATAAAGCTGTTGCATACTTTCAGGCCTTATATTTTTTTAACTTTTCCTACGCTTAAGGAAATTTGTAACTACTTCTTTTAAAAATAATATTTTAAATCTGAACTAATAGAAAATTTCAAACAAACAATTTTCTCTTACAATATTTTTGTTTTCTATTGGCGCAAATAAGTAAAAAATACTAAAATGCCGAAAAAATGAATTTTTGAAAGTTTCTGTTTATAACTTTAAATTGAGCTACTTTTTTTAAATTATAGGTGAATATTTTAGCATAATTTCCATAAAGGAGTTTTATTTCAATTAAATTTCATAATACATCATAGTGATAAACACTTTTACACCTTAATAATTTTTATACATTTATTCTAATGTTAAAATTATATTTAACTGTAATAATTAATTATGCTAGTATTTTAAAAAGAATGTTTTTTAATTTATTTCTAGTTTGGCAGAAGATATTTTTATTGACTGTGAATTTAATTTATTAGTCCAAAGGGCCGGTAGCCGAGAAAGGCTATTAGTTTCGAAACGGCATTTTGAGCTATTTCACTATAAATGCCCGTTTCACTTTGCAAATTGTGGCCACCAAATATTATCGTCCTGTATTACATTTAAAAAAATTAATAATGAAGAATCTGCATGAATACATGTATGTTTCTCGCACCGTGAAAACACGACGGTATATCTAGAGCGATCAAATTGAGTAATGTAATCCTCCAGCCGAACATGGGCATTTGGACCGCCGAATTTCGAATTTGTTTTAATCAATTTCATATTTTGTAAAACTTTCACCAATTTTTGATAGATTTCAAAGCGAGCAATGGCAACACTGTACGGAAAATAACATTTTTATCTTCAGCGCGAAAATTCTGTAGATATGCTGTTTTCAAATATTTTGTGATATGGCTGTTCAATTTTATGTACTTTACGTGCGAAGAACATGATATTCAATAAATAAAAGTAACACGGAAAACGTTAAAGAAGTCCCTTTGGGCGTAATATAAAATCTGAGTGTTTCCGGATTTTATTTTATCCTTTTTTCCCCCATTTTCCCCAGAAAAGTTTATGCTCCGAATTTTATGAATTATTAAAATAAATAATCATCTTATGATCATATTGTAATGTTAACAATTAAT